>ML414207.1:21945-32156 GCA_005239525.1 Nicotiana knightiana | reverse complement strand
GGACGCCTTGGTACGGAGCCGGTACCGGGTAGCATGATATTTCTCCGGGACATCAAATACGACACAAGGCACCATAACCAACGCTTCGAAATGATCAAGTTACATTTTTTTGCATTTTATGGCAATTAAACTGGAATTCCGCCACTAGTGTCTGTATTATCGCCTGCCATGGTCCAGACTGGACGCCTTGGTATAGAGCCCGTACCGGATAGCATGATATTTCTCCGGGACATCAAATACGACACAAGGAACCATAACCAATGCTTCAAAATGATCAAGTTAAATTTTGGTATTTTATGGCAATTAAACTGGAATTCCACCAGTCGTGCCTCTACTATCGCTTGCCATGGTCCAGGTCGGATGCCTTGTTACGGAGCCGGTACCGGATTGCATGATATTTGTCCTGGACATCAAATATGACCCAAGGAACCATACCCAACGCTTCGGAATGATCATTTTACATATTTTGGCATTTTTTGGCAATTAAACTTGAATTCTGCCAGTCATGCCTGTATTATCGCCTGCCATGGTCCAACTCGGCCTCCTTGGTACGGAGCCAGTACCAAATCTCATGATATTTGTCCGGGACATCAAATAAGACCCAAGGAACCATAACCAATGCTTCGAAACGATCAAGGTACATCTTTTGGCATTTTATTGATATTAAACTAGAATTCCGCTAGTCGTGCATGTATTATCGCCATCCATGGTCCAGGCCGGACGCCTTGGTATGGCGCCGATACCGGATCACATGATATTTTTTCGGGACATCAAATACAACCCAAGGAACCATAACCAACGCTTTGAAATGATCAAGTTACATTTTTTGGCATTTTATGTTAATTAAACTGGAATTTCGTCATTCGTGCATGTATTATCGCCTGCCATGGTCCAAGCCGGACGCCTTGGAACGGAGCCAGTACCAGATCGAATGATATTTGTCCGGGATATCAAATACGACCCAAGGAACCATAACCAATGCCTCGAAATGATTGTGTTACATTTTTTGGCATTTTATGGCAATTAAACTGGAATTCCGCCAGTCGTGTCTGTATTATCGCCTGCCATGGTCCAGGCCGGACTCCTTGGTACACAGCCGTTAGCGGATGGCATGATATTTTTCCGGGACATCAAATATTACCCACAGAACCATAAACAATGCTTCGAAATGATCAAATTACATTTTTTGGCATTTTATGGCAATTAAACTGGAATTCCGTCAGTCGTGCATGTATTATCGCCTGCCATGGCCCAGGCCGGACGCCTTGGTATAGAGCCGGTACTAGATCGCATGATATTTGTACGGGATATCAAATATGACCCAAGTAACCATAACTAACGCTTTGAAATGATCAAGTTACATTTTTTGGCATTTTATAGCAATTAAACAGGAATTCCGATAGTCGTGCCTGTATTATCGCCTACCATGGTCCAGGCCGGACGCCTTGGTATGGAGGCGATACCGGATCGTATGATATTTGTCTTGGACATCAAATACAACCCAAGGAACCATAATCAACGCTTCAAAATGATCAAGTTAAATTTTTTTTCATTTTATGGTAATTAAACTTATTATCGCCTGCCATGGTCTAGGCCGGACGCCTTGGTACGAAGCCGGTACCGGGTCGCATGATATTTGTTTGGGAAATTAAATATGACCCATGGAACCATAACAAATGCTTAGAAATGATCAAGTTACATTTTTTGGCATTTTATGGAAATTAAACTGGAATTCCTCCTGTCGTGCCTGTATTAGCGCCTTCCATGGTCCAGACCGGACACCTTGGTACGGAGCCAGTACCTGATCGCATGATATTTGTCCGGGACATCAAATAAGACCCAAGGAACCATAACCAACGCCTCGAAATGATTAAGTTGCATTTTTTGGCATTTTATGCCAGTTAAACTTGAATTCTGCTAGTCGTGCCTGTATTATCGCCTGCCACGGTCCAGGCCAGACGCCTTGGTACACAGCCGTTACCATATGGCATGATATTTTTCCGGGATATAAAATATGACCCAAGGAACCATAACCAACACTTCGAAATGATCAAATTACATTTTTTGGTATGTTATGGCAATTAAACTGGAATTCCGCCAATCGTGCCTCTATTATCGCCTGCCATGGTCCAAGCCGGACGCCTTGGTACGAAGCCGGTAACGGGTCGCATGATATTTTTCCAGGACATTAAATTTGACCCAAGGAACCATAACCAATGCTTCAAAATGATAAGGTTACATTTTTTGGCATTTTATGGCAATTAAACTGGAATTCCGCCAGTCGTGCCTCTATTATCGCATCCATGGTCCAGGCCGGACGCCTTGGTATGGAGCAGGTACTGGATCACATGATATTTTACCAGGACATCAAATACAACCCAAGGAACCATAAGCAACTCTTCGAAATGATCAAGTTACCTTTTTTGGCATTTTATGGAAATTAAACTGGCATTGCGCCAGTCGTGCCTGTATTATCGCCTGCCATGGTCCAGGCCGGACGCCTTGGTACGGAGCCGGTACCACATCGCATGATATTTTTCTGGGACATAAAATACGACCCAAGGAACCATAACAAACGCTTTGAAATGATCAAGTTACATTTTTTGGCATTTAATGGCAATTAAACTGGAATTTCGCAAGTCGTGCCTGTATTATTACCTGCCATGGTCCAAGCCGGATGTCGTGGTACATAGCCGGTATTGAATTGCATGATATTTGTTAGGTACATAAAATATGACCCAAGGAACCATAACCAAAACTTTGAAATCATGAAGTTATATTTTTTGTCATTTTATGGCAATTAAACTAGAATTGCGCCAGCCATGCCTGTATTATCGCCTGCCGTGGTCCAGGTCGGACTCCTTGTTACGGAGCCGGTACCGAATCTNTTTGGCATTTTCTGGCAATTAAACTGGAATTCCGCCAGTCGTGCCTGTATTATCGCCTGCCATGGTCCAGGCCGGACGCCGTATGGAGCCGTTACCAGATCACATGATATTTTTATAGGACATCAAATACGACCCACGGAACCATTACCAACCGCTTCAAAATGATCAAACTATATTTTTTTGGTATTTTCTGGCAATTCAACTGGAATTCTGTCAGTCGTGCATGTATTATCGCCTGCCATGAACCAGGCCGGACGCCTTGGTAAGGAGCCGGTACCGGGTCGCATGATATTTGTCTGGGACATTAAATATGACCCAAGGAACCATAATCTATGCTTCGAAATGATCAAGTTACATTTTTTGGCCTTTTATGGCAATTAAACTGGAATTCTGCAAATCGTGCCTGTATTAGTGCCTGCCATGGTCCAGGCCGGACGCCTTGTTACGGAACCGGTACCGGATTGCATGATATTTTTCCTGGACATCAAATACGACCCAAGGAACCATAACGAATGCTTTGAAATGATGAAGTTACATTGTTTGGCATTTTATGGCAATTAAACTGGAATTCCGCCTGTCGTGCCTTTATTATCGCCTGCCATGGTCCAGGTCGGACGCCTTGGTAAGAAGTCGGTACCGTATCGCATGATATTTCTCCAGAACATCAAATAAGACCCACGGAACCATTACCAACCGCTTCGAAATGATCAAACTATATGTTTTTGGCATTTTATGGCAATTAAACTGGAATTCCGCCAGTCGTGCATGTATTATCGCCTGCCATGGTCCAGGTCGGACTCCTTGTTACGGAGCCGGTACCAAATCTCATGATATTTGTCCGGGAATCAAATACGACCCAAGGAACCGTAACCAACGCTTTGAAATGATCAAGTTAATTTTTTGGCATTTTATGGCAATTAAACTGGAATTGCGCATGTCATGCCTCTATTCGTGGTCCAGGTCGGACTCCTTGTTACGGAGCCGGTACCGAATCTCATGATATTTGTCCGGGACATCAAATACGACCCAAGGAACCATAACCAACGCTTTGAAATGATCAAGTTAACTGTTTTGGCTNTTTTATGGCAATTAAACTGGAATTTCGTCAGTCGTGCATGTATTATCGCCTGCCATTGTCCAGGCCGGACGCCTTGGTATGGAGCCGATATCGGATCGCATGATATTTGTCCGGGATATCAAATATGACCCAAGGAAACATAACCAACGCTTCAAAATGATCTAGTTACATTTTTTGGCATTTTATGGCAATTAAACTGGAATTCCGCTAGTTGTACCTGTATTATCACCTGCCATGGTCCATGCCGGACACCTTGGTACGAAGCCATTACCGGGTCGCATGATATTTTTCTGGGACATTAAATATGACCCAAGGAACCTTAACCAACTCTTCAAAATGATCAAGTTACATGTTTTGGCATTTTATGGCAATTAATCTTAATTCCGCCAGTCGTGCATGTATTATCACCATCCATGGTCCAGGTCGGACGCCTTGGTATGGAGCCGGTACGGAATCGCTTGATATTTTTTCGGGAAATCATATACAACCCAAGGAACCATAACCAACTCTTCGAAATGATCAAGTTACATTTTTTGGCATATTCTGGAAATTAAACTTGAATTCCGCCAAGTCGTGCCTGTATTATCGCCTGCCATGGTCCAAGCAAGACGCTGTGGTACGTAGCCGGTACCAAACCACATGATATTTGTCCGGGACATCAAATATGACCCAAGTAACCATAACCAAAACTTCGAAATGATCAAGTTACATTTTTTGGCATATTCTGGAAATTAAACTTGAATTCCGCCAAGTCGTGCCTGTATTATCGCCTGCCATGGTCCAAGCAAGACGCTGTGGTACGTAGCCGGTACCAAACCACATGATATTTGTCCGGGACATCAAATATGACCCAAGGAACCATAACCAAAACTTCGAAATGATCAAATTACATTGGTTGGCATTTTATGGCAATTAAACTGCAATTCAGCCAGTCGTACCTGTATTATTGCCATCCATAGTCCAGGCCGGACGCCTTGGTNTATGGCAATTAAACTAGAATTCCACCAAGTCGTGCCTGCATTATCGCCTTCCATGGTCCAGGCCAGACGCCTTGGTACGTAGCCGGTACCGAGTAGCATGATATTTGTCCGGGACATCAAATAAAACCCAAGGAACCATAACTAATGCTTTGAAATGATCAAGTTACATTTTTTGGCATTTTATGGCAATTAAACTGGAATTCTGTCAGTCGTGCCTCTATTATCGCCTGCCATGGTCCAGGCCGGACGCCTTGGTACAGAGCCGGTACCGTATCGCATGATATTTCTCCAGGACATCAAATACGACCCATGGAACCACAACCAACCGCTTCGAAATGATCAAATTACATATTTTGACATTTTATGGCAATTAAACTGGAATTCCGCTAGTCGTGCATGTATTATCGCCTGCCATGGTCCAGACCGGACGCCTTGGTACGAATCCGTTACCGGATCTCATGATATTTGTCTGGGACATTAAATATGAACCAAGGAACCATAACCAACGCTTCGAAATGACCAAGTTACATTTTTTTGAATTTTATGGCAATTAAACTGTAATTCCACCAGTCGTGCAGGTATTATCGCCATCCATGGTCCAGGCCGGACGCCTTGGTATGGAGCCGGTACCGGATCGTATGATATATTTTCGGGAAATCAAATACAACCCAATGAACCATAACGAACTCTTTGAAATGATCAAGTTACAATTTTTGGCATTTTCTGGAAATTAAACTGGAATTCCGCCAAGTCGTGCTTGTATTATCGCCTGCCATGGTCCAAGCCGGACGCCGTGGTATGTAGGCGGTATCGAATTGCATGATATATGTCTGGGTCATCAAATATAACCCAAGGAACCATAACCAAAACTTAGAAATGATCAAGTTAAATGTTTTGGCATTTATTGAAATTAAACTGGAATTCCACCAAATCGTGCCTGTATTATCGCCTACCATTGTCCAGGCCGGACGCCGTGGTACGTAGCCGGTACCGAATCGCATGATATTTGTCCGGGATATCAAATATGACCCAAGGAACCATAACCAAAACTTTGAAATGATCAAATTACATTTTTTGGCATTTTATGGCAATTAAACTGGAATTCAGCTAGTCGTGCCTGTATTATCGCCATCCATGGTCCAGGCCAGACGCCTTGGTATGGATCCGGTACCGGATCACGTGATATTTGTCCGGGACATCAAATACAACCCAAGAAACCATAACCAACTCTTCGAAAGGATCAAGTTACATTTTTTGGCATTTTATGGCAAATAAACTAGAACTCCGCCAAGTCGTGCCTGCATTATCGCCTTCCATGGTCCAGGCCGGACGCCTTGGTACGTAGCCGGTACCGAATCGCATGATATTTGTCCGGGACATCAAATACAACCCAAGGATTCATAACCAATGCTTCGAAATGATCAAGTTACATTTTTTGGAATTTTATGGCAATTAAACTGGAAATCCGCCAGCCGTGCCTGTATTATTGCCTGCAATAGTCAAGGCCGGACGCCTTGGTACGGAGCCGGTACCGGATCACATGTTATATCTTCGGGACATCAAATACAACCCAAGTAACCATAACCAATGCTTCGAAATGATCAAGTTACATTTTTTGGCATTTTATGGCAATTAAACTGGAATTTCGCCACTCCTGCCTGTATTATCGCCTGCCATGGTCCAGGACGGACGCCTTGCTACGGAGCCGGTATCGGATATCATTATATTTATCAGGGATATCAAATACGACCCAAGGAACAATAACCAACGCTTCGAAATGATCNCATCAAATACGACCCAAGGAACCATAACCAACTCTTCGAAATGATCAAATTACATTTTTTGGTATTTTATGGTAATTAAACTAGAATTCCGTGAGTCGTGCATGTATTATCGCCTGCCATTGTCCAGGACGGACGCCTTGGTATGGAGCCGGTACCGAATTGCATGGTATTTGTCCGGGATATCAAATTAAATCGAAGGAACCATAAAAATGCTTCGAAACGATCAAGTTACATTTTTTGGCATTTTATGGCAATTAAACTGGAATTCCGCCAGTCGTGCCTGTATTATGGCCTGCCATGGTCCATGCCGGACACCTTGGTACGGATCCGTTACCGGGTCGCATGATATTTTTCTGGAACATTAAATATGACCCAAGGAACCATAACCAACGCTTCGAAATGATCAAGTTACTTTTTTTGGAATTTTATGGCAATTAAACTGTAATTCCGCCAATCGTGCATGTATTATCGCCATCCATGGTCCAGGCCAGACGCCTTGGTATGGAGCCTGTACCGGATCACATGATATTTTTCTGGGAAACCAAATACAACCCAAGGAACCCTAACCAACTCTTCTAAATGATCAAGTTACATTTTTTGGAATTTTCTGGCAATTAAACTGAAATTCCGCCAAGTCGTGCCTGTATTATCGCCTGCCATGGTCTAGGCCGGACGCCGTGGTACGTAGCCGGTACCAAATCGCATGATATTTTTTGGGAAATCAAATATAAACCAAGGAACCATAACTAAAACTTCGAAATGATCAAATTACATTTTTTGGCATTTTATGGCAATTAAACTGGAATTCAGCTAGTCGTGCCTGTATTATCGCCATCCATGGTCCACGCTAGACACCTTGGTATGGATCTGGTACCGGATCGCGTGATATTTGTCCGAGACATTAAATACAACCCAAGAAACCATAACAACTCTTCAAAAGGATCAAGTTACATTTTTTGGAATTTTATGGCAATTAAACTGGAATTCAGCTAGTCGTGCCTGTATTATCGCCATCCATGGTCCACGCTAGACACCTTGGTATGGATCTGGTACCGGATCGCGTGATATTTGTAAGAGACATTAAATACAACCCAAGAAACCATAACAACTCTTCAAAAGGATCAAGTTACATTTTTTGGAATTTTATGGCAATTAAACTGGAAATCCGCCAGCCGTGCCTGTATTATTTCCTGCAATAGTCAAGGCCGGACGCCTGGTACGGAGCCGGTACTGGATCACATGATACTTTTCCGAGACATCAAATACGACCCAAGGAACCATAACGAACGCTTCGAAATGATCAAGTTACATTTTTTGGCATTTTATTGCAATTAAACTGGAATTCCGCCACTCGTGCCTGTATTATCACCTGCCATGGTCCAGGCCGGACGCCTTGGTGTGGAGCAGGTAGCAGATCGCATGATATTTTTTCGGGAGATCAAATACAACCCAAGGAACCATAACCACCTCTTCGAAATGATCAAGTTACATTTTTGGCATTTTATGGCAATTACACTGGAATTCTGCAAGTCGTGCCTGTATTATCGTCTGCCATGGTCCAGGCCGAACGCCTTGGTACGGAGCCGGTACTGGATCACATGATATTTGTTTAGGACATCAAATACGACTCAAGGAACCATAACCAGCGCTTCGAAATGATCAAGTTAATGTTTTTGGCATTTTATGGCAATTAAACTGGAATTCCGCTAATCGTGCCTGTATTATCGCCTACCATGGTCTAGGCCTGACGCCTTGGTACAGAGCCGGT
The DNA here is from genome assembly GCA_005239525.1 of Nicotiana knightiana. Taxonomy (NCBI): domain Eukaryota; kingdom Viridiplantae; phylum Streptophyta; class Magnoliopsida; order Solanales; family Solanaceae; genus Nicotiana; species Nicotiana knightiana. Next base: position 23,658 of record ML414207.1, on the reverse strand, counting down.
ATCGGATTGCATGATATTTGTACGGGACATCAAATACGACCCAAGGAACCATAACATACATTCGAAATGATCAAGTTAATTTTGTGGCATTTTATGGCAATTAAACTGGTATTCCACCAATCGTGCATGTATTATTGCCTGCCATGGTCCAGGCCGGACACCTTGGTACGGAGCCGGTACCCGATCATTTGATATTTCTCCGGACATCAAATACGACCCAAGGAACCATAACCAACGCTTCAAAATGATCAAGTCTTATTTCTTGGCATTTTATTGCAATTAAACTGGAATTCCGCTAGTCGTGCCTCTATTATTGCCTTACATGGTCCAGGCAAGACGCCTTGGTACGAAGACGGTACCAGATCGCATGATATTTTTCCGGGACAGAAAATATGACCCAAGGAACCATAACCAATGCTTCGAAATGATCAAGTTACATTTTTTGGTATTTTATGGTAATTAAACTGGAATTTTGCTAGTCATGCCTGTATTATTGCCTGCCATGGTTCAGGCCGACGCCTTGGTACGGATACAGTACCAGATCCCATGATATTTGTACGGGACATCAAATACGACCCAAGGAGCCATAACCAATGCTTAGAAATGATCAAGTTACATTTTTGACATTTTATGGCAATTAAACTGGAATTCCTCCAGTCGTGCCTGTATTATCGCCTGCCATGGTCCTGGTCAGACGCCTTGGTACAGGGCCAGTACCGGATCGCATGATATTTGTCCGGGACATCAAATACGACCCAAGGAACCATAACACATGCTTCGATATTCTTAAGTTACATTTTTGGCAATTTATGGTAATTAAACTGAAATTCCGCTAGTTGTGCATGTATTATCGCCTGCCATGGTCCAGGCCGGACGCCTTGGTACGGAGCCGGTACCGGATTGCATGATATTTATCCGGCACATCAAAGACGACCCCAGGAACCATTACATTTTTTGGCATTCTATAGCAATTAAACTGGAATTCCGCCAGTCATTCCTGTATTATCGCCTGCCATGGTCTAGGCTAGAGGCCTTGGTACGGAGCCGGTACCGGATCACATGATATTTTTTCGGGACATCAAATACGACCGAAGGAACCATAACCAATGCTTTGAAATTATCAAGTTACATTTTTTGGCATTTTATGGAAATTAAATTGGAATTCCGTCAATCGTTCCTGTATTATCGCCTGCCATGGTCCAGGCCAGAGGCATTGGTACGGAGCCGGTACCGAATTGCATGATATTTTTTCGGGATATCAAATACGACCGAAGGAACCATAACCAACACTTCGAAATGATCAAGTTACATTCTTGGCATTTTATGGAAATTAAACTGGATTCTGCCAGTCTTGCCCGTATTATCGCCTGCCATGGTCCAGGCCGGAGGCCTTGGTACGGAGCCGGAATCGGATCGCATGATATTTTTTCGGGACATCAAATACGACCCTAGGAACCATAACCAACGCTTCGAAATGATCAAGTTACATTTTTTGGCATTTTATGTCAATTAAACTGGAATTCCGCAAGTCGTGCATGTATTATCACCTGCCATGGTCCAGGCCGGACGCCTTGGCACGGAGCCGGTGCCGGATCGTATGATATTTGTCCGGGACATCTAATATGACCCAAGGAAACATAACTAACGCTTCTAAATGATCAAGTTACATTTTTTAGCATTTTATGGCAATTAAACTGGAATTCCGCAAGTCGT
>ML414206.1:18774-35697 GCA_005239525.1 Nicotiana knightiana | reverse complement strand
GTCTATACTCCGGGAGTGATGTTGTTCAAACAATTACCTAAATATGCACTCTCTCTCAAGTAGATACATAATAAATAGGCACAGCTAATTGAGGGCCCTTTCAATCAACTACAACAAGAACGTAGTTGAACAAAAAGAGATTAATCAACCAATATATTTTAATATCACAATAAATTCATCCCCAACGGGTTCTACCAAAACCCTAGACTAAAGAATTTAGCTACTCATGTTTATAAGAATCAAAATTAATACAAATTGCATAATTGAAATATAAAGTAATGAATACAAGATGTAGAAATCAATGTTTTGGCACTTCAATGGTTTTCTATGCTTGAGTCCTTCGAATGCCTTCTGAATCTGTTTATGTTGTGTTTTAGGAGTCTATTTATATGTTTAGGGCGAGCCCTAAACGTGTGGGAGACTTCTATTTCAATCGGGAAACACTTAAACACGTCAAAACTCGGAATTGGCTGAACCTGGGACCCCGGGCGTTTGTACCCTGGCGCCTGGCTAACGCTAGGGTAGGGCTGGCGTTTCAACCCTAACGCCAGGGTAAGGCTGTATTTTCAGCCCTAAAGCCTGGCTAACGCCAGGTAGGGTCAGGCTTTTGGGTTCTGGTGCCCAGCTATCGCCCGGGTGTTTCCTCTTCGACCCTTAAGTGTATTTTCGACGTATTTGCACCCCTTTAGCTCCGTTTCCATGTCAATTCACCTACACATGATATAAAATCCATTAAGCACATAAAAAGTATATTTTTATCATTAACGCACCTCAAAATGTAAGGTATATTACATGTTAAACTATGCATTCTAGCCTCGCATCAGTTGCGCGCGAGAAAGAAGAAAACAGGTCTGTGGCAAGTGGGTAAATACATTTCCACCCATACTTGTGAATTGGACACATTCAATGGGAATCACTACAACTTGGATATTGACTTTCTTTCTCTTGTCCTTATTCCACACCTTGAAGCGTCCATAAGGTATAAAATAAAAGAGTGCATTACATCAGTCCACCAGGAATATGGCCATACCATTACCAAAAGAAAGGCATTTATCTGGTGCAAACGTGCATTTGAAATTGTTTATGGTAACTGGGATAAGTCATTTGCAGCTCTACCCAGGTACATGGCCGCACTACAACACTTTAACTCAGGGACGTTGTTGAATGGAAGCTTGAGCGGAGTCCGAGAAGACCAAAATATATATTCAATTACGTGTTCTGGGCATTTAAACCAGCAATTGCCGGTCGGTAATATCCATAGACGACACTCATGTCTATGGAAAGTATGATATCAAGCTATTTATCGCCGTTGAAGTAGATGCTAATGGACAAATATTTCCTCTAGCTTTTGCTATTTGTGCCAATGAAAGCCAAGAGACGTGGACACCATTTTTGAACCATTTGAAAGAGCCACGTTGTCAAACAACGTTCAGGTATTTGTCTAATATCTGATCGTTATAGTGGTATCTTAAGCTCTGTAGAGAATTTTGCTGTATGGCAAGAACCTTATGCCTACCACCGTTACTTTGTGAGGCACCTGAAGGCCAATTTCCAGAAGGCATATCCCAACAAGGATCTGCAGATGTGGATGGCTGCAACAGACCACCAACAACATAAATTCCGGAGGCACACGGAATCTATCAGGCAAGAAGACGAAGCAGCCTATCGTTGGTTACTGCGACATAACCCTGAAAAGTGGACTTTGCATGCGGATGGTGGCAGAAGATGGGGAATTTTGACTACAAATGTGTCAGAGTCTTTAAACGGGTTATTGAAGTCGGCACGAGGATTGCCTATCACTGCCATGGTGCGGATGTCATTCAAGCAGATGGCGGAGAGGTTTGTTGAAAGGGCTGCAACTTCAACGTCATTGATGGAAAGGGCTGTTGAATTTATTCCATTGCCGATGAAGATATTTGAGAAATACAGGAGGCGAGCACATTGACATTCATTTTTACAGTATGATCACAACAACAATATTTTTGAAGTTCGCACCGCTATCCATCAAAATTGGGAGAATAATGTACACACCATAAATGAATCTAGAAGGATATGCACTTGTGGAAAATGGTCCATCTACCACATTCCGTGCTCACATGCCATCAGGTGCTTTCAACATATTAGTTTCGGGCCAACGAACTACGTTGATAAACAATATAGTGTTGATGCATACTTAAGCACCTATAGTGGGCAGTTGCAGCCAGTGGGTGTTGATCATTGTTGGTCTCCGGAACCATTTAAAATGGTCTGTAACAAGGAGTTTTTGTGTCGAATACAGGTGCAGAAGAGAACGCGTATACAGAACTAAATGGATGTTCGTGATACCGTTTGTGCGCGCAAATGTGGTATATGCTCGCAAACAGGACACGACCGTCGAAAATGTCCTTCGTCTGGTTTGGGTGGCGGTGGTAATCCAGCTCCTGGTGCGAGTTCTTCTAATGTGGCCAACTATCAAGGATACATGTAGTTTTTTATTTTCGTAATGTGGTTGTAATAAGTGTATGTGCTTGTTTATGTTGCAAGATATATCAAATAAAATTATGTTTCCATTGATGTTAAATCTTATTGATATATAACATTTTTTAGTTGAGTAAATTAATGAATTTCTCCCTTTCGTTCATGTACTCAAAAATAGTATTGGATTAAAAAACGGAAAATTTTTAAGTTGACCTTCGAATTTCACGCTAAAATTATTATTAGAAAACTACACTGTCAGAGGAGAAAGATGTTTGATAAATATGTGAATATATATAGCGCGGTTAAATACTACGTTATGTGTTAGCACATCACGGTTAAATACTACGTTATGTGTGTTGTCTTTTCGACCTGAAAAGCTGCCCGCCTGCGAAAAAGCTGTTTTGTATCCGAAGAATCTTTAACACGCGAAGCATAGCGCGGTTAAATAATACGTTATGTGTTAGCATAGTGCAGTTAAATGCTATGTTATGTTTGTTGTCTTGTCGACTTGAAAAGCTGCCCGCCTGCCAAAAAGCTATTTTGTATCCGAAAGAATCTTTAACACGCAAAGCATAACGTGGTTAAATACTACGTTATGTTTTAGCACAACGCGGTTAAATACTACGTTATGTGTGTTGACTTGCCTATAAATAACGGGCACATTCTAGTTATTTTCTGCGCTTAACAATAACCAATAGCAAAACTTTTCCTAAAAGCAGGATTTTATTTCGCTTTAACAAATGTCTGAACGCCTTTATGTACCAAGGTTCTAGTGTGGCAATAAATGTATGACGAAAGACTATTGGGATGATGGTGAAGTTGGGCGCAGATACTGGACGTGTGTGAACAGTTTTTATGGCAACAATGAAAATTTTTGCAATTTTGAGGTATGGGTTAACGAACCCTATAAGAAGGAATACCACAAAAAAACTTTGCAGTATATTCATGATTTGAACAAAAGATACGAAGGTGATGAGGTTATGTATAAACGAGAAATTTCAGCGTTGAAAGAGAAACTAAAAGAGGTGGAAGAAGAAAAAAATAGGCTGCTGGATCAATTTGAGTGGTTGAAGAAGAGAATAATGGACTAAGACCAATTTATGTGTTGAGTGTAGTATTTTATCTTTATGCTTTCCATATCATGTATTTTCATAATGTGTGCCGAATTTAAATTATGTTAAGTTGCTATGTTTGTGTTACAGTAGTAAAATAAAGAAGAACCAGTAAAATATATACATAATGCGCATATAATGAAAATAATAAAAATTATTGCTATTATTTACATCAAATAATATTTACATCAAATACAAAAAAGAAAGAAAGAAAATCAATGTGTCCCACAACCTGTGTGCTTCAATGAAGCCGCTGGACTGAGGCGCATCCTAACCCGCCCAGCTACACTATTAGGATCATCCTCATCACGTCGCCTCTTTATAGTAGGATGCGCTGCAGCATGATCATCAGTAGTGCTGGCAGGATTGGTAGAAGGGGACATCGGTCCGGTAGTAACCTACAGAAGAATAAGTCAGCTCAGTATGAAAATATGTATTAAGTCACGACAATTTAAATTGTCTTACCATGATCTTGTCGGGCTCCTGAATATAACCATCCATCGCAGCCAGGTCAGCATCGCACAAAGCGGCCTCCATGACGGGCGAGGATGAAGCCTTAATAAGAAAATTAATAAAGTTATGGCAAATCAATGAGAAAAGAAAAAACAACTTTAAATTTAATACTAATAAAAACATATCGGCGCCTGTGAAAGATCCCCAGCACCCCTTGATGATGAGCCATAACGCAGTCGGTGCCTACTATCCACATCTCGGGTCGGCCGATCCTCAACAGCGACCGATGGGCCTGGAAATTATGCATCCCAATCCTCTCCGATAATGCTCGTGCCTGTGATCAACAATGGACCTGACATGGTCACATGCGAAGTCCCTGGAGTGAGCTGCAGCCCAAGGCTGTATGACGGCATGCTGCTGTGGTACTCGTCCGGCTCATGGAGGTCACCCGACATATCAGCATCAACATCATCAATAGGTGCCTCAACGCCCCCTTTCTTGGGACCACCTCCTCGCCGCCCCACACGACCCCGTGGGGAACCCCTACCTCGTGGGACACACCTACCTTTCTGGTACTGATCTAGCACCACATAAGCAGGGTCATGTCCTAAGCGTGGATCCTCTCGGGCTCGACACAATGTTCGGGTAGCCAGCTCTGCAACATGCTAGCCATAATCGTGCAAAGTGGCAGCTCCCTTGCCGGCATGCTGCTGCATCTGCAGTCCTAACTGGTAGAATAGATGAAGATCAATAGCCTGCACAATGTGTAAAATATAAATTACAGAACGCTAGGTTACAATTATATAAGTAAGAATACCAAATAACATACCAGTACCTCGTGTTTCCCGGCGTATGGAACGTACCGACCGCCAGCTCGATGAATGGGATTCCCGACGAGAAGTCGGGTAACACTGCAGTACCAGCGCATATAATCACGAAAAGTATCCGTCCGGTGCGGTGAAGGGAGGAGGGGGAGGGGGGCGGAACCAGGTCAAGTCGTGAGTCCCAAGTATCGATCTGCGCCTCTAGCCATGCCACTTATGCGTCGTCCACCTTGGAACGATCATCCCTCTGGTAATGTGTGGGCTGCCATGCGAGCGGTGTTGGTACAAGATGCGGACAACCAAACTGGTGAAGTACCCGCTCCGTAGCATGATTCTCCACAATATCGAGGCACATCAGCGGGACGGAAGAGCTCCAAATAAGTTGGCCGGCCGAGCAATAATCGGGCAGGACACCTATCAACTCGTTGTTGTATGGAGTCCAAATGAATTATTAAGTAACAACAGAAAACGTGAATATACGCAACATATGTGAAGCTATGCCAAGTAAACTTAGGTATACATTTACCTGTGCGCCCTCCAGCATATCCAAAAAATCAGTGATGTCGGGGGACAATATCTCCAAATGCTGTCGAATAGCCGTCAAACTTAGGCGACTGGCCCCTGAGTGTGCTGTCTCATCCTGTGGCCTGAAACCAGTGAGCTGCTGCAGCATGTCCAAATACTGTCCACGCGTCATCTCTCTCATGGCATGCGGCAGTGCAACGGGTAGCCCATATAAAACCTCCACCTCTTGCATCGTGATGGTGGCCTCGCCAATGGGCAGGTGGAATGTGTGCATCTCCGGTTGCCATCGCTCTATCAGGGCTGTGACCAAAGACCAATCGAGCTGCAGCCGCCCGATCTCCAAAATCCTGAAGCCCGTATCCCGCAGGCGCTGGACTACACGGGGATGGAGATCTCTGTCATTCAGAAAACCCCACATGTCGTCCACTCTCCTGGCGCGGAGAGTTTGGGCCAGTAACTCTCCCTCCCATATGTGGACGGACCTATGATCGCCCTGTAACACTAATAACTCATTGCAGAAAGGTCTGGGATGCATAGGCGGGCACGTCCATGTCGTCTACTGTAAATTAAAAAAACATTAATTATATGTTTTTTTTGTAAATTAAATAATTAATTTTTATAATTATACAATATTTAATTGGATAAAGTATTCACATATGAGTTCCAGACTCGATATTTGAGGCCCAGTAGCACCAAGCTATCTTGAATTCTTGTGTGTGTCAATTTTATTATTTTACATGTTAGTTTCATAATTTTTTATGTTTTTTCTGCAAATTAAATAATTAAATTTTTATAATTATACGATATTTAATTGGACATAGTATATATCTATGGGTTCCAGACTCGATATTTGAGGCCCAGTAGCACTAATTTATCCTGAATTCTTATATATGTCAATTTTATTATTTTACACGTTAGTTTCATAATTTTATATGTTTGTTTTGAAAATTAAATAATTAATTTTTGTAAATTGGACAGAGTTTGTATTTGATCAATCAGTATAAAATATTCTTAAACAACATGGATACTACACTTAAAGACTCTACATTTTACTACGCTAAAAGGGCATTATATTACTAGTCTTTAAGTAAATAAATAATCTAAACTAGATAAAAACAACAAATACATTTTAATCACAAAACATTTATGAAAATACATATAAAACAGTAAAAGAAATTAATTAACATTTTTATTAACAAATAATAATGATTTCTCAATTTTTACATATTTTTTTAGAACATTAATATCTTAGTCTGGATAAAAATAACATACCAGTTTAATCGCAAAAAAAGTACAAAACAACATGGAACACATTCAAAACAACTAATATGCATTATTTATACGAGTTTCGACATAAACTAAATCGGAATACCTCGATTTATGTTTTTCGGAAAGTTGAAGAATTGAAAATTTGAGTCTGAAACAAGCAAACCACAACAATAGAAGGCTTGGCTAGGATAACACGACCCAAAATCCATTAAGGGTCGTGATGGCGCCGGACACCAATGTCAGGCAAGCCAACATAAAATAGTTAATTAAATTTCCATTTTAATATTTTTGAAATCATTTCTTTTCATTACATTAAATAACAACTTATGAACTTCCACTAAGTAAACAAAGTGTCTTTAACAAATTCAAACAATGAATGAACCCCATAGTCATCTCAGAACCCGGTGTCACAAGTGCATGAGCAATTTCTAGAAAACAAAATATAATACAATAACTGTCCGGAATACAATTGGACAGTAGGGAAAATACAATACAGTACTCTGAAGGAGACTCTGCTGGCTGCGGTCGTCTCAAGAGGTGCAACTCACCTAAGTCTCCGTGTCACCCATGCCGCTGCGCCAAACTGGGCGACTAGACATATATGTGCATGTGAAACAAAATGCACAACAAGTGTAGTATGAGTACAAAAATAACGTGTACCCAGTAAGTATCCCGTCTAACCTCGAAGAAGCAGTGACGAGGGGTCGACTTCGACACTTACTAGTGGTCTAATAATATCAGGTACGGTGAAGAAATTAATAAATATGAAACAGAGTAAATATATGAAACAAAATAAGTATAAATTACGTGGTACAATTCCTTTCTTTTCAATTTACTTAGCTCTCAACTAGCAAGTTCCGTCCGTACCGGAGCATATACAGAGATACAGTGGATTTCGTCAAAGAGGTTGTTACGATTCAAATAAGGGGAAAACCCTCAGATACACTGGCTTCTAGACAAATATTACGCACGATCCCATGAGGTTGATATGTGTATATATATAGGAAATTCCAACGCATACGGCCCGATCCAACATAAAAGTAAAATGTGCACTGCCAGAGGGTCGAATGGCGCGAACCATAGATGCATCTATTAACCTGCCGAGACGAATGACCCGCTCCTATGAGAGTGTGGTACATAAATCCTGCCGAGAAAAACGGCCCGATCCCATAAGAGTAGTAGAAGGAGATACCTCGCTCGCGAAACATACATGCGACGTGGTTACCCATAGATTTCTTAAGCTATTATAATATTCCTCAATTCCTTTCGAAATTATGAAGATCAAATGTAACCTTTTAAATCTTAAATTCTTAAATTTCAACTCCTCTCAATACATTTAATAAGAGAACTCAATCTCGGTCCCTCTCAAGGCAAACAATAAAAATAAATGAATAACAACATCAACAAGGCATGATGTAAGCCTAAAACTACCCGAACATAGGCATAGCTAGTAGCTACTTACGGACTCTCATCACCTCGTGCATACGTAGCCCCCACAAATAGAAGCACATAATAATTTAGTCCACCTATTGGGTTAATTTCCCTCTTACAAGGTTAGAAAGGATACTTACCTCGCCCAATAGTTCATAACCGGCTTCCAAGCCCTTCCGACTACTCAAACCGATGCACAACGGTCCAAAACTAGCCAATAATTATGCAAACCCATTAATATACGCTCGAATACTCATTATAATCCAATTCATAACAATTGCTAACCCCGATTGAAAAGTCGATAAAAATCACCCTCGGGCCCATGTGCCCGGATTCAAAAATTTCTCGAAGATAAACACTACCCATAATATTACGAACTCAAATATATAATTTGTTCCCAATTCCATGCCCAAATTCGTGGCAAAAACCCAAAAATATAAATTTCTAGGTTTTACTTCAAAATCCCAAATTCTACTAATTTCCATGCTAAAATATATACATAATCGATGTATTTAACTCAAACTAGTATAAACCACTTACCTCATGCTTGGTGGTGAAAATGGCACCTCAAAGTTGCTCCAAAATCGGCTCCCATGGAAGAAAGGGGGTTGAAATAAGCCAAACCCCCAATTTAAAGAAGACACTGCCAAGCGCCGACCTTTGCACCTGCGGCCCATTAGCCGCTCCTGCGGCTCCGCACTTGCGAAAAACCATCGCAGGTGCGACTCTAACTCAACCTAGCAGCTCCCGCTCCTGCGATCTCCTTTTTGCATTACGCGCCTTCGTAGGTGCGAATCTTCCCTCGCACCTGCGCTCCTTCCCGCTTCTGTGACTCCTAGGCCGCTTCTACGGCTCCGCACCTGCGGCCAAATCCTCGCAGGTGCGGTTACACCAGAATACAGCAGCCTCAGCCCCTCCATAAGGCCAAATTCAGTCTGTTGACCACCCAAAATCCATCCGAGGCCCCCGAGACCCCATACAATCACACCAACCTGTCCCAAAACACATTACGAACTAAGTCGAGCCTTGAAATCACATCAAACAACGCTACAATCATGAATTTCGCCCCAATCCGAACTTGATGAACTCAGAATTTCAAACTTCTTCATTCGATGCCAAAACCTATCAAATCACGTCCGATTGACCTCAAATTTTGCACTCAAGTCATATTCAACATTATGGATCTACTCCAACTTTCGGAATCAGAACTGACCCGGAGATCAAAATTCCACTTCCGGTCCAACTCCTCAAAAACCTTCGAATTTCTAACTTTAGCCAAATGACTCCAAAATGACCTAGGGACCTCCGAATCCACTTCCGATCGCGCTCCCAATATTAGAATCACAATACGGAGCTATTCCCGAACTCGGAATCCCAAACGAACATCGATAAAACTGAAATGCACTTCAACCCAAATTTATGAACTTCTTCCATAATGGCAACTTTCACAATAGATGCCAAAACAATCCCGGGTCATCCAAAACCCGATCCGAACATACGCCCAAGTACGAAATCATCATGCGATCCTGCTGGAACCGTCAAATCCTGAATCTGAGGTCGTTTACTCAAAAAATTCAATCTTAATTAATTCTTCCAACTTAAAGCTTCCGAAATGAGAATTCTCTTTCCAAATCAACTCCGAACTCCCCATACTTCAATTCTGAACACGCGTACCATTAATTATACCTAAAGTGGAGCTGCTCACGGCCTCAAACTCCCGAACGACGCGCTAGAGCTCAAAATGACCGGTTGGGTCATTATATTCTCTCCCACTTAAACATACGTTCGTCCTCAAACATACTAAAAACTGGCTGGAGTTGTTTGAAATCAATGTTTTAACAACTCGTTCACCTAACCATGCTACCACAACTCCATTGAGCCCAATAGCTCGATCAAATCTGAATATATTCTCTTTATTCAAGCAAATAAGCCTTAGAGCCCAGTTCCGACATCCGAAATCCTCTGCCAGGCCGGCTTCCAATATACGAACACCTTATCAATCACCACACGATGTACCAGAACATGACTGCATACCTTTTCTGAACTCACACCATGCACCACATCATTCACATGCCCATAATAACACTCTCTGATCATAATAGCCGACAGTCCCCGAATCTGATGCTCGCAATTCCCCATGACATATATATAGGTCCTGCTCTAACTTTTACAATACCACCACGACGGAAGAGATGTGTAGATATTCATAACCAACTGAAAAGTCAACAAATCATTTAATCTCTCCTCTTGACTAGATTCATCACCTCATTATAAACCGATAATGGTATTTGTTCTTTAATATACTCCATATAATCTTATCACGCTGATCCCTGATCCAAAAATCTCGTCTTACCTAGTGTGAACTGCTCAGGCAGTAAGCCACCCCAGACATGACCAAAAGTCTCATATGATGCCACTAAGCTACAAACTCAAACGAGATACACAAGGAAAATGAACTCTGGAAGGAACTAATCAACTCACGTAACTAATATGAACTTTTCTCAGAAAAAGGGGAAGCAAAACACACAAAATGGAATATAAAACTGTACTCATCATCACACTGTTGTGGCGTACAACCCGATCCAAATGACATACCCGTGGCGACGTGCCACCCGATCCACACATAAAATTCATATAAGGTGATACACACCGAGCTAAATTGCTCATTACAACAAAATACTGAATATCGGTCACAAGCGCACTAACTGCATAATACCAACACTGGGGAGACATATAGCGCCATACGCTACAAAAATCAAGCACAACTGAGGTGCGATATATAATCTGAATCTCAAGAGCCATCCTGCTCACATAACACCATCACTACGCGGATCCTCAACACAGAAGAAATTTATCAAGCCGTTACACAACTCATACGACACAATATAAAATTATATGAAAGAACCGACAATGAGACAACATCCATCATCCGAATACTCCTCCATGAGGAGTTCTATGCTGAAATGAACATATCTGGCATGATATAGAGCCCATATTAATATTTAAATTCATTCACAGACCTTGAGCCGATTTTGGTCGCCCGAACTAGGCTAATAGCCTTTCCTGGGTCCATAATAGCCCACTTTTCTCCTAAAACACAAGAACAACCATCATAGCCGGGACAAACTCCCACAATCCATAACCAAATAAACCGAGCGCTCTCCAGGCATAAATCCTCAAATAAGCAATATTACCACATTCTTCGTACTTGGTTTGAATCTTCAATCAATCAAGTGACTACATGTCACACTTATACAATCTTCCCGTGGAATACACTTCCACGACCTCACGCACTAGGTAATGAGTCTGCACCTCCATACCACCGGCCATACAAATGCTGCAAAGCAAACCAAGAATCCGCAACCAGAATGCAAAGCCTCTTACACAAACACCGATCTCAGGTGATACTGAAGACACTACCAGCTCACTCTAAACATCCAAAGCCCCATCCTGCTCACCGAGCTCATGACATCCTTGCCAACACTGAACCGCAACCTTGACCCTCACCTTCAATTTCATGCCGCTCACTGCACCTAACATGCCAATATTTGATAGCACAAGAATTTCATCATAACCCCTAAACTAATAATAGGGTGAACACCTCATCATATAGAAACTCTTTACTTAACTCATTCCGAGAGAACCGTAATAACACACGAGTGAATTCTCATAGCCGTAGAACATGCAAATCCTCAAGTAGTGGTCTAAACCACTATAACCCTTCCCGGGATCCGCCTACACATCACATACCCTAATACTTGAATACTCCCAAATAGGTACAATCACAGAGGCCGCCAAGCCTCGCTCGTACCACCACAAATAACATGCATAATCTAACCACGCTGGAAGAACTAATCACTACCGACATCACGCCAATTCAACCGTGGCTAATTGATCCGGTTTCTTCTAACTTAACCTTGACTTGACTCAGAAATAATAATAACTCCAATCAACACATAACAACTCAATACACACTCTTCCTGAGTGGCCTTGCACCACGAGATCATGCTGTCTCCAAGAAACCCTTCCGGAATACCATGTTGTCTCCAAACTCACAAACTATTCCATGCCCTCATCGCACACACATCTGCATCTTCGACTGATACACCCATTCTGATAATTCTCCTACGAATCCTAATTCATTTTCTCCTTTTCCTCCAAATGCTACTCTGCAAGTCGAAAATATCATAGAACATTCTGTGCCTCTTATCAATAACTGATGCAAAAGCTCGATTCTTAACCATACCACGGGCTTGAAACCTTAAGCACCACATTTTTTAAACCTTTGAATCCCCTAAGACCGTCATTGAGAGTCACCTACTCTGGCTTGGTCCCGAATATAATCAACTCCGAGGCTATGCTGGCACATGAACACCTATCTTAATAAAGCACCCAACTGAATCACTCCCCTTGTAGATCACCTATATATGAAGCATAAGTCATGAATCTTCCCAAAGCCCAAACACGAGTCAATAAAGCCAACTATGACACACCTTTATCAATTCCTTTGCTCAAATTACTACTTAGTGCTCTTTCCTTAGCGATAATAACCCATCAATATGCTAATAACCAGAAATCTCACAAATAGACAATCATGCAATCCAACCGTAGGAGGTGGGACTCTCCCACTTAGCTTGAGGCTACCATTACACAACTCTGTAACCCACCAAGATTATTTCTTCATTGCTGAACTGATCTTGCGCTACCAATTTGCCAAATTCCTCGAAATCCCTCCGTTAGAATTTCATGAACATTCTAAATCTCTAGCAACGTTCACATATTCGACTCCTTACTAGATAGCCGGTAAATCCTTCGTAGAAACTTCACCAACCGCGCGACCGCTGACCTGCTCACAGGAGATAACCCACCTGTGGAAATTACACGCCGACATCTTCCAACGTCGCTGCACGGGGCACAATCACTACGACCTCAATAACCCATCCTGAGCCCTTTCTACTTCACCAACGGAACCAGTCCGTTCACTCCCTATGGACATAATCTAGACGTGCGACAATATCTTCCAATTCAAAGTTACGTTTTATCCTTCTTCATATAGAGCAAATTCTTCTTGTTGCATCAAATCTCTCGTCATATAATAGCCAATAATTCAAATTAAGCCCGTAGACCCAATCACCGTCCACTGAAATCCCAAATCATTCCAAACTTTCCTTAAGGTGTGTAGTTATCCTGCCGCTGAACCCATATGCTACTGTGTCACTCTCCCACTTTGATCAAACTCACTCCTTTAAGTGACTACTCGACTTTTGCTTCTTAAACCTTGCCTTCTTGAAGTTCAATCAGCGCCTGACACTTCCCACATGCTCTTCCTCATCCTTTGCTGCCCATTTGTTACCTTAAATGAATATCTATCTTTGTAGCACTTAAACTGATAGATCTCTATTAACTTCAACCCTTTGCGAAGATCCTCATTCTCGAGCCGCCAGCATTAGAAATACCCATTCAGTCTTGAACCACCGCACCCCGAGATCTCTGACAGCCGCTTCCTCGACACCATTTCACGATATCGTGCCTTGAAGGCAAATCTGAAGAACATCATAATACCGGAGAACTTAACACATTCAATCAAGGACGACGATACCTCATCATATACGAGAATCCCACCATACTCGAAAACACCAAGTCTCGTTACTCCATCAACCCAAACCTGAACATGCATAATCTTATTGTTTTTCCTCCATCGGAAATAAAATATTGACACTGAGCTGAAATGATAGAACGACCTTTCGCAAGGCAATGACAATAACCCCATCAAATACGCAGGGAGAAACATCTTGTACCATATCTGTAGTACCATTACAATCCCTCAATTTTTGATTTATAGCAAGCGCTTCGCGTAAGATTTAGTAGGAAGGAAACATAGGCATAAGCCTTAAAGGAATCAAACCGCACGATGAGGAATCAAGAAGGGGAGTACTCCTAACAGTCCTGTAGCTCTCGAAGATAAGTGCAGACGTCTCCGTACCGATCTGCAAGACTCTACTAGACTTGCTCATGACTCGTGAGACCTAAGGGAACCTAGCGCTCTGATAACATGTTGTCATGACCCAAAATCCATTAAGGGTCGTGATGGCACCGGACACCACTGTCAGGAAAGCCAACATAAAATAGATAATTAAATTTTCATTTTAATATTTTTGAAATCATTTCTTTTCATTACATTAAATAACAACTTATGAACTTCCACTGAGTAAACAAAATGTCTTTAACAAATTCAAACAATGAATGAACCCCAAAGTCATTGCAAAACCCGGTGTCACAAGTACATAAGCAATTTCTATAAAATAAAATGTAATACAATAACTGTCCGGAATACAATTGGACAATAGGGAAAATACAATACAGTACTCTAAAGGAGACTCTGCTGGCTGCGGTCGTCTCGAGAGGTGCAACTCACCTAAGTTTCTGTGTCACCCATGCCGCTGCGCCAAATTGGGACACTAGACATATATGTGCATGTGCAACAAAAGGCATAGCAAGTGCAGTATGAGTACAAAAACAACGTGTACCCAGTAACTATCCCGTCTAACCTCGAGGAAGTAGTGACGAGGGGTCGACTCCGACACTTACTAGTGGTCCAATAATATCAGGTACGATGAAGAAATGAATAAACATGAAACAGAGTAAATATATGAAACAAAAAAAGTATAAATTACGTGGTACAATTCATTTCTTTTCAATTTACTCGGCTCTCAACTAGCAAGTTCCCTCCGTTATCGGAGCATATACATAGATACAGTGGATTTCACCACAGAGGTTGTCACGATTCAAATAAGGGTAAAACCATCAGATACGCTGGCTTCTAGCCAAATATTACACACGATACCATGAGGATGATATATATATATATATATATATATATATATATATATATACCGAGGCGTACGACCCGATCCAACAAAAAAGTAAACTGTGCACTGCCAGAGGGTCGAATGGCGCGAACCATAGATGCATCTATTAACATGCCAAGGCAAATGGCCCGCTCCCATGAGAGTGTGGTACATAAATCTTGCCGAGGAGAACGGCCCGATCCCATAAGAGTAGTAGAAGGAGATACTCTGCTCGTGAAACATACATGCGACGCGGTTACACATATATTTCTTAAACTATTATAATATTCCTCAATTCCTTTCGAAATTATGAAGATCAAATGTAACCTTTTAAATCTTTAATTCTTAAATTTCAACTCATCTCAAAACATTTAATAAGCGAACTCAATCTTGCTCCCTCTCAAGGAAAATAATAAACATAAATGAATAACAATATCAACAAGGCATGATGTAAGCCTGAAACTACCCGGACATAGGCATAGCTATTAGCTACGTATGGAATCTCGTCACCTCGTGCGTACGTAGCCCCCACAAATAGAAGAACATAATAATTTAGTCCACCAATAGGGTTAATTTCCCTCTTACAAGGTTAGAAAGGAGACTTACCTCGCCCGATAGTTGATAGCCGACTTCCAAGACTTTCCGGTGACTCAAACCGATGCACAACGCTCCAAAATTAGCCAATAATTATGCAAACCCATTAATATATGCTCGAATACTCATTATAATCCAATTCATCACAATTCCTAACCCCGATTGAAAAGTCGATAAAAATCACCCTCGGGCCCACGTGCCCGGATTCCGAAATTTCTCGAAGATAAATATTACCCATAATATTACGAACTCAAATATATAATTTTTTTCCCAATTTCATGCCCAAATTTTTGGCCAAAATCCAAAAATATAAATTTCTTGGTTTTACTTCAAAATCCCAAATTCTACTAATTTCATGCTAAAATATATACATAATCGATGTATTTAACTCAAACTAGTATAAACCACTTATCTCATGCTTGGTGGTGAAAATGGCACCTCAAAGTTTCTCCAAAATCGGCTCCCATGGAAGAAAAAAGGTAGAAATGAGCCAAACCCCCTGATTTAAAGAAGATACTGCCCAGCCCCGACCTTCGCACATGCAGTCCATAAGCCGCTCCTGTGGTTCCGCACCTGCGAAAAACCATCGCAGGTGCGGCTCTAACTCAACCCAGCAGCTCCAGCTCCGGCGATCTCCCTTTCGCATCTGCGCCGTTGCAGGTGTGGATCTTCCCTCGCACCTGCGCTCCTTCCCGCTTCTACGACTCCTAGGACGCTTCTGCGGCTCCGCAACTGCGGCCAAATCCTCGCAAGTGCGATTACACCAAAGACAACATCCTCATCACCTCCCTAAGGCCAAATTTGATCCGTTGACCACCCAAAATCCACCCGAGGCCCCCGTGACCCCGTCCAATCACACCAAACTGTCCCAAAACACATTACGAACTAAGTCGAGCCTTTAAATCACATCAAACAACGCTAAAATCATGAATTTTGCCCCAATCCGAACTTGATGAACTTAGAATTTCAAATCTCTCGCGAAATCGGGTTTCAACACGTGACAACTCTTTTAAGGAAGGGTATTAAAAGAGAGAGTCGCCAACTAACGGATTAAGGTGCGTTAGGGCACGTTTTTGCAAATAACTCTAGATTAACCAGTTGTGTCACCAAACATCGGGTAAGGGCTCAAATTACCTTGAGGAGAAGGTGTTAGGCACTCCTCGAGGTCCACAACAGTGGGTCCCGACCGAACTCGAATTATATGAATTAGTCTAAGAAAAAAGGAAACAATTTGGGCAAATAAAACGATTGATTGTAAACAAAGGTGGGAGGTCCTAAGTTTTTTAGCCTAAAGGATCACCCCGTGCAACATAAATAATACTTCGTAACTCCCTCGAGATGGGGTGTTACTCATATTATTCAGCGGGCACAGACTATCATATCCTGCTACCCGATTACTATCTTTAAGTT
>ML414206.1:6404-18270 GCA_005239525.1 Nicotiana knightiana | reverse complement strand
GGGGGAGGTCATAAGTTTTTTAGCCTAAAGAATCACCCCGTGCAACATAAATAATACTTTGTAACTCCCTCGATATGGGGTGTTACTCATATTATTCAGCGGGTACAGACTATCATCTCCTGCTACCCGATTACTATCTTTAAGTTGTTTACCTAAAGCGCACTAACCAATTCTAAGTCGTACTCTATGCGTGCTACCCATCCCATGCCTATGGTCCAGGAGGCATTTGGACCTCTATTTCAGGGTGGTTCTAGACTTTAACTTAGGTTGCTCAAAAGGAAAAAAAACTAGGCGACATGCAAAACATTTAAGACTTTCACACGTAAGCAAATACGGGCTCAGGTTAGCCTTCGCATTTAGACAACAAATGCACGTCAAACTGATTATCATTGACAAATTTTAATGAATTAAGGCTGCAGGGTCTTATAGGCAGGATCCCTATGTGATATTGAATTAATGGGTAGACAGTTATACATAAAAACCATTCCTTAATATGATTTCCAAAACCTACATAATGCTTGCCTACTGATTTTAAGCATAAGGGGATTAAACCTATAGGCATGATGTCTAAGTGTTTTACGCGATAATAAATAGTGGTAATCACATAAGAATATTCAGAATCACTTGTTTGATCCTATGAGCATGTTTTCTAGTGAGGACAATAACACATGGTTTAAAAACTCCTGAACAAACGAGTAAGATGATAATTAAACGAATTCAGACCTACAAGCATGCTTTCTACAGTTAATCCGATTTTAGATCCTATAGACATGATTTCTATAATTTGTGAATGAGGCAACATGTAAAAAGAATATTGCACGCACATTGAATATACAATTTCATATAGACATGGTTTCTAACAAGCAGAAATAGAACACAATTTAACCAAGTATTGAACTTATAGGCAGGATTGCTAACATATACTGACTGAACATAATAGGGTACCTATAGGCATGATTTCTAACATACGACATACAATAACACATTATTGAACCTATATGCAGGATTTCTACCCCATTCAATGTACCCTGAGCAGGGATTAGTGGGCCCAATCCTAGTGTGTCAGAGTTCACAAGGGTCTCAAATGAACCCTGAGAAGTGCTCACACTAGGGAGGCCAAAGGACAGAAATTAGGCAGCATTGGCAAAGAGTGGGATTCAAAAGAGTTTAAGTGATCGGGAAAGAAAGGACTAAAACTAGTAAAACAAGAGTTTGGGGGTTCAGACATGATCAAATTGAGTCAAGAAGCAGACACTTAATACACCATTGAACTTGAAAAAGAACTAGTTTAACAAAACTGATAAACCGGTTTCATACTCAGCACAACAACAGTCACATGCTAAAAAAGTTGGCAAAGAACATGTTTGCAAGTTTGGAAAAGTTATAGGTGCAGAATGAGTTAAAGCATGCTTGAAGTAGGCTAAGTACATAACCTAGTGTTATTATCAAGAAAACCCAGAACAACATCATTGAAAGGGGAAGGGGCATCATATTAGCAAAAGGGTGAACTTACAATCATAAGTTAAGACACATATACTCAGTAAAATCATATCAAATAACAGGTAACATAGTCATAATGGTATAACTAAAGATGATCCAATTTGTGTCAAAGGTTAAAGCAGCAACATGATGAGATAACTATTCCAAATTACAAACAAACATTAGAGGGGTGTGGGGGTCGAGTGATCATGTTGACATAATAGCAGAGAGGCAGATTACAACTAGCAGTAAGAGTCACATGTGTGAGGCATTCACTACAGGGATTCAGGGTAAGGGGATAAACATGTTCATAAGCATTCATGGGTTGATGCATTAACTGGATAGACCTTAAATAAGTTAAAATAACCTCAACACAGGTAACATTAGGAGCAATTAAGTGTTAAAAGGACTAAGACATACAGATTTGATAGAGCTATGCTTAAACACCCTTCCAAAGCACATTGAATAATAAAGTCAGTAGTAATCACCTATACAAATCAGGGACATGTAAGGATGAAAGTGCAGAAGTTAGGTGACTCACCAGTTAAGCGAGAAACAACTCACAAAGTATGGAAGTCCACAGTATATAGCAAGATTTCAGAGCTGACTGGCCTTGGCTTCCAGCTGGCCAAAGTTAGTGTATAGAATGCAAAATCAGAATAATCTTAGGTCTAGTAAGTCTATAGTGAGTTCAGAAAGTAGTCGAAGGTCCTCTTAAAGGGAATGGGGGGAAGATTATATATAGTGATAGAAATCAACACATAAACATGGAAACAAATCAGTCATATGCAAGAAAAATATTCGAGAATCAGTTGATAATTTAGGGCACAAATCAAGGGATTCAGCAAGTTAAGGAAGTACCCAAAAATTATTCAGAATATTTAAGGTAGAAACACATAATCCAGGAATATAAAATCGTTCCCAAAATTATTCAGAATATTCGGGAAAGTATTAAAGGAAACACAAATAATACCAAAATAAAAATTATTCAGAATATTTAAATATATATTAAAGTAAAAATCAGGAAAAACATAAGGAAAGAAAGTAATCGAACACAGAAAGGAAAGATTCACCAGAATCGGTAAGAAAAGGAGAAAGTTCTAAACCCTAGTTTTAGGAAAAGTGTGAAATTAGTGAAAAATAAAGTAAAAGATCGCACAAAATAAGATAAATAGAAGCGGAATAACATCAAAATCAGAAGAATCAAATCTATTTTGGTCCGATTGAAAAGGTTTGAAAACCCTAATTTGGGGTAGGTAAGAATCATCAACAGATATGGAAAATATCGTTACTCACAAAGAATCAATGATGAACATAGATGGAATAGCCACATAAATCAGAGGTGTGAACGGATTCGGTTTGAATTTGGCAAGATTTTCTTGCCATGTTAGGCAAGCAACTAAGTAAGATCATAGACGAGTGGCCAGTGGTGAGGAAAGGTAAATAAGGTAAGGGAATCCATGATGAATTCCGTTTTGGGGCCGGATTTGGGGGGGGGGGGGTTGATAGGAACGGGGGCTAGGGTTAATGAGAAAGGAGCGACGGGGGGANGGGGGGGTTGATAGGAACGGCGGCTAGGGTTCATGAGAGATGAGCGACGAGGGGATTCCAGGGCGGCGGGGTCGTATAGAATAATTAGGGTTAGGGGTTTAGGTATAGTTAAAAGGGGAGGGTGTAACGTGGACCATTGATCTTAGAGATTAACGGTCACGATTTAAAAGGGTCTTGGGTCATGTGTTTAAATGAGTATGCGTATTGGGATAATGGCTCTTGGGCCAAGGGTATTGTGCTGGTGTAAGGGTGTTGGGTTAAATCCGAAAATAGAGGATTTTAGGGCTAAATTTCAAATACCCACTATTTAACAAATAAATAATTTATAAAAAGTATTTAATAAATAACAAAAATATCATTTGTGTATTAAAATGATTAAAAATAATTACATAACATTATAAAAATATAAGAAAATCATTTTCTGTGTAAATAATGTAATTATTTATGCGTATGGGCTATTATTGCAAAATGTGCAATTTGGCCCTAAAAAATGCAAATGTAATTATGATAAAGGCACTGAAAATATTTAAAACTTCATATTGGTACAAATGATAAGTTTATATGATTAAATCATCATAAAAATAATTTGTAAGGTAATTATTTGATAAATAAAAATACAGAAATAAATTGATTTAAAGTCTTAAAAAATTATGGAAAATTATGAAAAATACTTGTGTATGCTTGCAAATCAAATGATGATGCATATGCACTATCTTGAAAGTGTATATATATATATATATATATTGGAAAATATGAGGGAAAATTGAGTATCAACAGCGATGTCGCGCACTCGTTTGTTTTTGTACACATTGCGAATCGTGTCACGTGAAACGCACCCGCGATTTACAACATGTTAATTTTTATTATTATTTTGAAGTTCTAGTCGAGTCCTGTAAAACACACTCGAATTGAGATTTACGTACCGTAACCATGCCAGGAGAACCGTACCCATAACCACGATAATTAATTAGTCGTACCTAAAACAAGCGACGATGTTCATGACTTAATTGTTTCTTCCTAAAACTACTTTGAGATTATTGTGAGGTCATGAGTTATGGGAATCAATTGTGGATAAAGTGCAAAATTTAATTAAAGAGAATTAGCATGATCACTAATATATTTAAATTGTTGGAAGTATTTGACAATTATACAATATCAATTATTAAACAAGTTAGACCATAATTTATGACTTACTATAATGGAAAAGTCAACAATGAAACTTATTATGGACAAATATATATATTTAAAGAAAACAAACATCATCATCATTCATCCAAATCTCACAGCAGAAATTACATATGAATTAAAAGGGGAAAAAGCAATAGAGGAAGGATTAAGAATGCACTTCAATATGATATTTTCTTCGATTTATAATGAAATTTCACGTACAAAATCAACAGCTACTAGCCACGTCTGTTTAGAACACATCAATACTAAGCTTACGAGATCTGAACTGTGAACCTCGAACAAGACCTCAAACGGACAAACCGAAACTCAAAAGCCTCGTACGGGCCTCGCGCTTACAGCAACTCTAGCTCAATCTAGATTATTAAAGAACTTATGAGGCATTTGGGTGGAAAACGTTAAGTGCCCTAACAAAATCACTAAAATCGATAACTCCTTTTTTCTTTACATCACATAGATCAAAAATCCGATTTTGCAAAAAGGTTTTCTTTCTTTCTGATCTTGAATGAAGCCAAATGAAATTCTTCCTTGCTAATTAAAAAGTTTGAGAAGGAGCTAGTTCTATAGCAGCTCAAAAAGCAGGGGATTTATGTGTATATATGTATATCATGTAGTAATATCAATGACTAAAAAGTTTTTGAATTGAAGGTTCGCCAAATTGGAGAAAATGGGGGCAAAACAAAAAACAGTAGGATGAGTGATTGGAGAATCGGTGGGTGCCGCCAGCTTTCCCCTCTATTTTTCTATTTTTCTGATACCAAAATATTGGTATCGAGGTGTAGAGAACAAGAGGAATAGGAAGAGGGGGAGGAAATCAGGGGAGAATAGGAATTTAGGGGAACGAATAGAGGGACAGAGAAAAGAGGTCGAGAGAAAAAGAGAATATAGTTTGAGAAATAGTTCATTCATTTATCATTTTGCATACCATAAAGTGTAATACAAGGGTGTCTCGATCAAAATTTTCTTCCGTTGGGTATAGTGATGGCACCTAGCCTTAAGGACTAGGTAAGCCTAACATATACAAAGTAACAATAATTAAATAGCGTCTAACAACTTTAGAAATTGAATTCTCTATAAAACTTGCAATTCCCAAAATCGGTAGTACAAGTCATAAGCTCTATAGAATTTACTATAATCTTTAAATACAACAATTTGGAAATAAGCAAAACAGTGTGAATACGAAATACGAAGGTGACTCCAAATCCTGCGAACGCGGCGACATATTTACCTTGAGTCTCCTCAGCAAGAATCCGCACAGCTACTAACAATCAATACTTGGATCTGCACAAAAATGTGCAGAAGTGTAGTATGAATACACCACAGTGATACCCAGTAAGTATCGAACCTAACCTCGGGAGAGTAGTGACGAGGCCAGGTCAAGAATATATATATAACAAGAAAGGAATCCGCACAGCTACAGGATTTAACCTAAATCTAACAAGAAAGGACTAGTAGAGTAATACCAATAACAGAAGGATATCAAATTGCAAACAGTAGTAAAAATATGAGGAAAACACGAATGGCAGCAAGAATCAACCAAGTAATTAATCAACACACATTTGGGGTCCGGATGAAGCATAAATGAGTTCAAATAAAGGAAGCAACGTAAACTCAACCAATCGAATCATTTCTAATATACCATTTCAACAATCCCAATCCTCATAATCTCCTAACAATATCATAACTTCCAAACCTTTAAAACACATGGCACCTGGTGCCCACACATTTTCATTTCACTTTGCACGGCATATTCCACGTGCTACTCAGTACATCATATCCGTATCACATGCTAATTAAGGTGTTCAAGAGATTCCCTTCATATATCGTAAAGTAATAATACGATTTCTAGACCAAGTAAAGAAATCAATGAAAAAGATGGGTTTATTTTAAAAACCATTTGAGTGAAGAAAGTAACAGTTCCCAATAAAATACGACAACGAATAAGCTATTGAATTTAATGTAGAGTTTATTAGGTTAAAACATAATAACAGTTCCTTTGTAAGTAAAATATAACTCCAGACATATTGAGAAGATTAAGTTGAGAAAGCAGTTGAAGTAATATATGACAACTAGTTGAAAATGGTAAGTTTCCTATTTTCTCAACCGGACGTCCGAATCATGTCAAATCAGTTTCGTTTCTTACCAAATTTCACATATATGATATAAATATCATAACAGACCTGTACCGGGCTCCGGAACCAAAATACGAACCCAATACCAACGAGATCAAATATTAACCAAATTTCTAAAAATCATTATAATTTCAGTCTTCCAATTTTAATAAGAAATTCATATCTCGAGTTAGGAACCTCGGAATTCGATTTCGGACATTTGCTCAGGTCCCATATTTTACTATGGATCCACCAGGACCGTCAAAACACGGGTCCAAGTCCATTTACTTAAAACGTTGACCCAAGTCAACTAAAATTAATTTTTTAGGCCAAAAATTATTATTTCATCAATTTTCCACATAAAAGCTTTCCGAAACACGCCTGGAACCCCGTCTAAACACACAAACAAATCTGAAAACATAACATGAACTTGCTCGCGCGATCGGAACAACGAAATAACCTCTAAAATCATGAATTGGACGCCGAAACACATGAAAAATCACTTTTGAACTTCAAGAACTCTAGATTCGCAACCGAGCGTCCGAACCATATCAAATCAACTCCAAATGATACCAAATTTTGCAGGCAAGTTCCAATTGACGAAATGGACCTATTTCAAATTCCAAAACCTCAATCCGGACTCGATAGCCTTTAAGTCAAACCATGGCCAAACTTAGGAAGATTCTAAACTTTCAAATTGTCAACTTCCATTGAATGCTGCCGAAACCTTTTAGAAACATCCAAATGAAATTCTGGGCATACACCCAAGTCTAAAATCACCATCCGGACCTATCGGAACTATCGAAACTCCGATCCAAGGTCAAATACTCAAAAGACAAACCTTGGGTCAATTCCTTCAACTTTGAGCTTCTCAAATGAGAGTCACTCCTGAAAATCCTTTCCAAACCTCTCAAAAACTCGAACCAACATTTCACGCAAGTTATAATACACTGTGTGAAGATACTCGTTACCTCAAACTGCCAAACCGGATGCAATTGCTCAAAATGACCAGTCGGGTCGTTACAAAGGGGATATATATTCCCAATATATTGAGATAAGTAGCTATTGCTAATGCTAATCTACTGTTGTTATCTAACTAATACTCTTACTAGATATTTTGCCAGCTCATGCATCCATGTAGCTTGACTAATTCCCCATCCTTTCTTTACTAACTATTTTGCTTGTATCAATACCCTCCCGTGGAGATCACCCTTGTCCTCAAGGGTGAGAATATCCACCAGGATCAAAAGGGAACCAAGAATATGTAGCATTGAGTAGTACAATCCAACAAGGTTGCTTGAGAGAAGATTCCAACTGGTTACAAGCACGAGTCAAACCAACATCCAAAACTTGGTAACACAATTTGCTGATGTCAAGCATAATGCAGTGAGCCAAAGTACTTAAACAATCAGGCCTTGCAGCAGCATACACACCACAGAAACTAGTATCTATATAGTTGGTATTAAAAGCCCCCATGCCAACCTTACTGTGCAAGCTGGAAACCCATGTGCTTTCTTATTTCAAACTTGTTAAAGTTTATATCAACTCTAGTAATTTTGGTAGCACCACATAGCCTTGCTCCCTCTGCGATTGTAGATTCAGGTATGGCCACAACCTGATTGCTATAACCGTTCATTTTCAACAAATCTCCAAGTACATGAGCCATTATAATACCAGGTAAAAGTCCAAAACTAGCTTCTTGAAGTTTAGGAACCATATGCCATCTGTAGCAGAATGCTATTAGAACCATATCAAACTTAAGTGCAATAATTTCTATATTGCTTATAAGAATGTGTTTGGCTCTATCTTCCCAAGAGGCAGCGAATTTAGTGACTTTTACCCCAGAAACATTATCAAGTAACCTCATTTTTCCAATATGTACTATACTAGCTTCCACCAAACCCAAGGGCAACTTGGAGCAAAGTGCCCTTAGAGCTTCTTTCCAGTAGTCAACATTTCTTAGTTCATCATCCACAACCTTGAGATGCATAACCACTGCCATCCAGTATCCCACACTCTCCTCATGTTATCAGAAGATCTAGGCAAGCAATATTTGCTAGAAAATCCATCGATATTTCTCTAACACCATTTGTCTGACCAACTAACTTCAAAGTAGTCAAACCTATTCCTGGATCCCATACAGGAACAACCATCCCCTTTCCACCTAAAACAAGAGAGAACTTGATCTTATTTCTTATGAATACATGCACTACCTTGACATGATATCTTCCTGTCATTTCATGGGAAACCTTGTGACAAAAGTTATCCTCTCAGCTTCAATGAAAAGTGCAGGTAAACACATGTCATCTAAAGCATCTAAATTACTCTCAACAGCACCATAGACCGGTTTTGGCATTTTATCAAGCACCTTGTGAGCACTCTTCCAGCTCTCATTTTCCACGAAAAGTTCAGCCAGGAATGTGTCTTCCAAAGCATCTATATCATTATAACTTTTGTTTTTCATAAAAATCACATTTAAACACATATTCTCCAAAGCTTCAACACTCTCTTTGACGACAGAATCTGAAGGAGAAGTTTTGAGGTCAACCTTACTATTTTTGGAGCACTTCCAACACAAGCGGAGATCTTCATGTTTTAGGCGATAGTACCTCCCACTAGAACAAACAACAGAGCACGATTTGAAGTAGTATTCACATGACTCTTCATATTTTACCCATTTTTCGCTCAATTTTTCTTCCAATTTTGTGAAAAAGCCTTTGATTCTCAGTCAATTGTTTGTCCTTCGACTGCAGGTGTAAATGCGTTCCATCAATTGAATGTTTGAGTGAACTAAGCATTTGGATAAGCTCTTTCTTCCGATCCATATCCTCGCGCAATTCCTATTGTGTTTACTCCATTACAACTCGAAGATCTAATTGTCGAACTCTCAAATTCTCGTACCGCTCTTGTAAATCTATAGCTGGATTTTTAGTTACAACATCCACCGCTTTTCGAGGTCCCATACAATAGGAATAGGAAGATGGGGAGGAAATCAGGGGAGAATCGGAATTTAAAGGAATGAATAGAGGGACATCCATTTTTTTTTTTTAAAACGTGGACTTGTATCATAACACTTTTATTGGAATATAGTATAACATGTGATTTTATAGTCTGTATTTTTCGTTGGGGATTTCCGGGAAAAAGTCGTCCCATATTCCTCCGATTCCTTATAAAAGATATTCAGTCCGTTAGAATAGAGGCCGAGAGAGAAAGAGAATATAGAGAGAGAAATAGTTCATTTATTTATCATTTTGCATATCATAAAGTGTAATACAAGGGGATATATATAGTTCCCAATATATTGAGCTAAGTAGCTATTGCTAATGCTAATCTACTATTGTTAGCTAACTAATGCTCTTACTAGATATTTTGCCAGCTCATGCATCCATGTAGCTTGACTAATTCCCCATCCTTGCTTTTCTAACTATTTTACTTGTATCATTTTTTGTCTCTCTCCACCTAAACGTTCCCTCTTTTCTTGTTTTTCTATCTTTGTTTCGTGTGTGTGTTGCGGCTGCTGATCTCTATTGGGGGGTGAGGTCCTTTTGTAGGGAGTTGGAGTTAGGTTAGGTCAAATGGCGAGTGGGTACAGGCTTGAGCGATTGGGCTCAGATATCGGTTTGCCAAGTTGAAGGGTATTGAGTTATAAAATTAGCCCTTTAATTCTACAATTCTTGCAATTTAGTTAAAACATATTAATTTCTTTTTTAAAGTAACACCATAAAAGTGTAAAATCAATCCTAATTAATTAAAACAACTATATTATGACATGAAACTATTTTTTTGGTATTTTCAAGGATTATACTAAAAATAAAAATGGGTTAAAAATATTATTTTTTTAAAAATACTTAATACCTGAATTGAATAGATAAAATGAAACTATTATTGTATTTTTCAATTTTTGTGCTTTAAAAATAGACTTAAAAATAATAATAAAGTGAAATTCTATAGAAATAAATTTAAATAAATATTCAAAATATACTAGGGCTATTAAAGGTAATTCTAATGTGCGAGTCAAACTTACGTGCTTACATACTGCAGTTTGGGTTTGTCTTCCGCAACTTCCAACTGAATTTTATGATGGAACTATATTGAAAAAGATTGGAAATAACATTGGAAGATTGTTAGAAATTGATGCATGTACATCTTCTACTTTATGAGGTCGTTACGCAAGAGAACTCCCTCTAGATCAATAAGTTAAATCCCACATCTTTATAGGATCACATAAACAAGTTATTTTATATGAGGGAGATAATTTATGATGCAAATTCTGCGGGAAATTAGGTCATATACTTGTAATGATCTTAGCGGTAGTTTTTAGCATTTTCACTTCGCTCGATGGTTTGAAGTCATGAGTAGCTTCATATGATATATTATGACTTGTGTGAATCGTCGATTTTGGTTTTCAGGTGTTTCAGAATTAGTTTGGAAGAATGAATTTCATGTTTAAAGCTTTTGGAAGAGTTGACCAAATTTAACTTTTGAGTATTTGACCCCAGATCAGAGTTTTGATAGTTCCTTTAGGTACGGATAATGATTTCGGAGTCTGGCGTATGCCCGGATTTGCATTTGAATATTTCTAGAAGGTTTCAGCACTAATTGGCAAAACTTAGAAATTTGAAGGTTTGGAAAGTTCATAAGTTTGACAGGGAGTTGACTTTGATGAAATCAGGTACAGATTGTGGTTTCGGGAATTGGAGTAGCTTCATTATGTCATTTGGGACTTGTGTGCAAAATTTGAGTTCATTCCGAGTTGATTTGAAAAGGTTCGACACGAGTTTTGGAAGTTGAAAGATTCAAAGTTCATTAAGTTCGATTCGAGGTGTGTCGTTGTTTTGATGTTGCTATGCGTGATTTGAGGCCTATAGTAAGTCCATGTTATGTTATGAGACTTGGAAGTATGTTCGTACAGGATCCCGAGGGGCTCAGGTGAGTTTCAGATAGGTTTGGGTTTTGTTGCGCTCATTTTTTATATTTCAGGGACGTTTCTTCAACCATAAATGGTGCCCCATTAAGAAAATGAGATCCAATTTCTATTTTTATTGAAGCGTTGGATCTGTATCGTAATTATGGAACCATAGCAACTGAAATCATCAAGTTTCGACATCGTATAAGGAATTTATGGTAATTTTACTAAGAATTGGGTTGCTAGATTTTTTCAGATTAATTACGAGATTGTCACTGAATTCGTATTTAAAAATCTTCACTATTTCCAAATATTGAAACCAACATATCCCCTTCATTATAAGGTCAAATGAAGTGATTCGAAAGCCTAACATTGATGGGATATTCACAAGGAATTCATTGGAGGCAGTAAAAGCGAGTTTTGAGATTGTTTGGCACAAGAAAGGAGGCAGAACAGCTGGGCAAAAGCATATAATATCGAGGGTTTGTTCGTATGGTCATATTTTGAGTTGGGGATCTCAAATTTGGGAGATGTTAGAGGCGATTTTCACCAAATAAAATTCTATACTCGATTTTTGTTATATTTCATGAATCCATCTTCGTTTTTGGCATTTGATTGATGAATTAAAAGTGAA
>ML414204.1:0-10401 GCA_005239525.1 Nicotiana knightiana | reverse complement strand
AACATTACTGGTGGAGGCGGATGAAGAAGGACATTGTGGAGTATGTGACTAGGTGCCTTAATTTCCAGCAGGTGAAGTATGAGCACCAGAGTCTAGGAGTCCTACTTCAGCAGATGCCCATTCCTGAGTGGAAGTGGGAGCGCATCACTATGGACTTCGTGGTTGGGTTGCCTCGGACCTTGCAGAAGGTTGACGCGGTTTGGGTCATTGTGGATAGGTTGACCAAATCGGTGCATTTCATTCCAGTAGCTACTACTTATACTTCTGAGAGTTTGGCCCAGATCTACATTCGGGAGATAGTCTGGTTGAATGGTGTGCAGGTCCTCGAGCCGCATGTGCGGAAACACTATTCAGATAGTGTGTTTTTATACACGGGTTTTAATTCATTTTTCTCATCTTCTTCTTCTTCCTTGGGGCGATTTCCACCATTTTAGAGGGAAAAACGACTTGGTTATTGAAGGTAAGTAAATTCTACTCTAATATTGGCTTCATGCATGAATTCCTAGTTAAGTTTAATCACATAATTAGTGAAAAATCAAGAATTGGGTAGTAACCTAGGTCTTTCGATAATTTGAGAATTTACCCGTAAATTAGTTATGGAATCAAGTAAAAATCGTATATTAATGATCCTTAGGCTTTGGGTGAGTGTTTCCTTCGAGAATTATTGGAATCCGAGCAAGCGGTCCCGGGGTCGGATTTTAGATTTTCTTCAAGAATGGTGAAGTTGGCTAAGTAATAGGAGAATTCCATGCTTTGTATATAAATTAATGTATTTGTATAACTTTTGGCTAGTTTCGAGTCCTCGGGTGTAGAGTTCGGAGTTTCGGGCGCGTTCTCGATCTGGGGAGTAAATTTGACGCAAGGTGAGTCTCCTTTATAACCTTGTAAGGGGGAATTGTCCCCCTGGGTGATTAAATGCTATATGTGATAATTTATGGGGGCTACGTACGTACAAAGTGACGAGAGTCCGTACGTAGCGGCTATTACTATTATGTCCGGGTAGTTAAGCCCACATCATGCCTTGTGTTTTACTTGATATGAACTATATGCTTAATGAATTAACGTTACATGTTGCTTATTTCCCCGAAGTTAAAGAATTTGAGAAAAACTTGTAAGAATTGTTCACTGAAATGTATTCTCTTTTAAAAGGAATAATGTGTGTGCATGTGACCGCTTCACAATTTACATTCCGCGAGCAGAGTGTGATTTCCCCACTCTTATGGGAATGGGCCATACGCCACGGCGGATTGAGAGCTGCACTTTTGGTACGGGCCGTTTGATCCTCGGTAGTGCATAGAGAGGTTTGAGAGATGCACTTTTGGTACGGGCCGTTCGATCCTCGGCAGTGCATAAATGTGAGTACTTTGTGGAGAGATGCACTTTTGGTATGGGCCGTTCGATCCTCGGCAGTGCACGAACATGACTATCTTATGACTCCAGCCGGTTGTCCTTACCCTGCATGCGTATGATTTATTTGTTACTAAATTCATGGATATTGATCTGACAGATATTTGGAGAAAAGTGAAGTGGTAATTGTTTACTTATTCCCAGTATTCTTCCTGGATTTCAGTACCTTACATATATACTTGTTGCTTCACTGTCTTTACATGCCTACCGTTTTTATTATATTATGTTAAATTATACTGTTGGACCTTACTGACTGTCATGTCGACTTCTCTTCACTACCTCTTCGAGGTTAGGCGGGATACTCACTGGGTACATATATATTTAAGTACTCATGCTGCACTTCTGTACTTAATTGTACAGGTTCTGAGGCTGGTGCTTCTGGTTATCCGACCGAAGCTTGATGTATATTCTGGATCTGACTCCACGGTGAGCTGCCTCCCTTGGCGATTCTCAGTAGTACTATGGAGTTATCTTTTGGTTATTTCTGTCTACTTCTTTCAGACAGTAGTACAGTTGTATAATCTTTTGTATATTCTACTTGTTCGCCTATTGACTTGTGACACCAGTTCCTGGCACACACATATTAGACTCTTTATTTTGGGACTGTATATATTGGTTCATGATCATTGTGGCTGTATTTACTTAAGTTGGTTAATGTTTCCGCTTTTATTTAAATGATCTAAGCTTAAAAATTTTGGGAATATGTGGGGTTGGTATGCCAAATAAGGATAATCTCGCTAGTAAACAGTTGTTGACTTGCTTGACTCCGGTGTTGGGCGCCATCACAACCTGTGTTGGATTTTGGATTGTGACAGGGTAAGTCTGTTATACCCCATTTTAATCGGGCCAAATTAGAGTATAACATTAGCGATTCTGAGGTTTAATTAATTAAGAGAGTCGCCACCTAATTATTAAAAAGTGAATTAGCATATTTAACTAAGTATTGAAAATAAAACTTTGTTAAGGTCTACTAAACATTAGAGATTTTAAGATAAGGGTTCTAGTTAAATCAAGGGAAAGGTGTGAAGCACTCCTCAAAATCCGTATAAAACGCGGTTCTTTTCCAGACTTAGATTAATTAATTAAGGCAATATATAAAAGGTCGATGTATTAAGTACTTTATCAATGTGATCTGAAAGCTAGGAAAGATCAGTATATATATATATATATATGAGTACTAACTTGTATGGAAAGCAGATTCAGTTAAAAATCTTAAACCTTAGGCAGAGGCGAATATTTATGTATTCAAACAAACTGATTGTTTAGCTAGGTGAGGTATCCTAATTAAGGTTCATTATGTAAAGTTCATTATGTTTAATAAATAAGTATTACAAATATAGATGTCGTATCATATATGAAAAAGTAGTAGTCTGTTACTAACAAAAACTCTAAATGAAAACTTGGACATACTAATCTTAACATAACACAAGCAAAGACAAGCTATATTCATACAAAAGAAAAACAGATTGTTAAGAAAAGTTAAGAATTGACAAAAGTAAAGATTAAGATGGAATAGCGGGTAGCCCCCCGCGGAAACCCCGAAAATGATGGTTCTCTATAGTTTCGTCTTGAGATTTTGACATTAGAATGTATAGCGCTGACTCCATGAGGTGCTACGGCATTGTCGAGTCTCGACAGGGACTCTTTGGCTCCGGTGTGTCAGCGAAAGAAAGAAGGAAATAAACGAATTAGAAAATGTTACGATCTAAATTTTCCTCCGTTGGGTATCGTGATGACACCTAGTCGGACTAAGTAAGCCTAACATTTCCACTGAACAACAACAATAATAAAGAAATTTACTTTGTCATTGTCTTCATTGATGACATCTTGATTTACTCACGTAGCCTTGGGGAACACGAGCAATATTTGAGAGTTGTGCTCCAGACTTTGCGAGAACAGAAGCTATATGCTAAGTTCTCCAAGTGTGAGTTCTGGTTGGATTCTGTGGCATTCTTGGGGCATGTGGTATCCGGAGAGAGTATCATGGTTGATCCTCAGAAGGTTGAGGCGGTTCAGAGTTGGTCGCGTCCTACTTCAGCTACAGAGATCAGGAGCCTTTTGGGCCTATCAGGATATTATCACCGATTTGTGGAGGGGTTCTCTTCTATTGCATCTCCATTGACTAGATTGACTTAGAAGAATGCCCCGTTCAGATGGTCCGACGAGTGTGAGGCGTGCTTTCAGAAGCTCAAGACAACATTGACCTCAGCACCAGTTCTGGTATTACCTTCCGGTTCGGGGATGTACACAGTGTATTGCGACGCTTCACGCGTTGGTTTGGGATGTGTGTTGATGCAGGAAGGAGTGTTATTGCTTATTCTTCACGCCACCTGAAGGTTCATGAGAAGAATTACCCTGTGCATGATTTAGAGTTGGCGGCGATTGTGCATGCTCTTAAGATTTGGAGGCACTACTTATATGGGGTGTCCTGTGAGATTTATACAGACCACCGCAGCTTGCAGCACTTGTTCAAGTAGAGGGATCTTAATTTGAGGCAGCGCAGATGGCTTGAGTTGTTGAAGGATTATGATATCACCATTCTTTATGGCAAGGAAAACGTGGTAGCAGATGCCTTGAGCAGGAAGGCAGAGAGTATGGGTAGTTTGGCTTATGTTGCAGCATAGGAGATACCTCTAGCCTTGGACATTCAGTCCTTGGCTAATCGCCTGGTGAGGTTAGACCTTTCGGAGCCTCGTCGAGTTCTAGCACATGTGGTTGCTCAGTCTTCTTTATTGGGTGAAATTAAGGCTCATCAGTTTGATGATCCGTGCCTAGCAGAGCTTCGGGAGACAGTGGTACAGGGTGGTTCCAAGGAGGTTACTGTTGGTGAGGATGGTGTTCTGAGACTTCAGGGATGTTTATCTGTTCCTAATTTAGATTGCCTGAGAGGGAGGATTCTAGAGGAGGCACACAGTTCTCGGTATTCTATTCATCCTAGTGGTACGAAAATGTATTGTGACTTGAAGCAACATTACTGGTGGAGGCGGATGAAGAAGGACATTGTGGAGTATGTGGCTAGGTGTCTTAATTGCCAACAGGTTAAGTATGAGCACTAGAGGCCAGGAGGCCTACTTCAGCAGATGCCCATTCCGGAGTGGAAGTGGGAACGCATCACTATTGACTTCGTGGTTGGGTTGCCTCGGACTTTGCGGAAGGTTGACGCGGTTTGGGTCATTGTGGATAGATTGACCAAATCGGCGCATTTCATTCCAGTGGCTACTACATATACTTCTGAGAGGTTGGCACAGATCTACATTCGGGAGATAGTCCGGTTTCACGGTGTGCCGGTGTCCATTATATCAGATCGAGGTCCTCAGTTCACTTCGCACTTGTGGAGAGCATTGTATAGTGAGATGGGTACCCAGATAGACCTTAGCACATCATTTCACCCTCAGACTGATGGTCAGTCGGAGCGTACAGTTCAGATATTGGAGGACATGCTCAGGGCATGTGTGATTGACTTCGGAGGTCAGTAAATACAAGTCATAATCTCTACGGAATCTTTCTATCAAATCTAAGTACAACTGTCTAGGAATAAGTAAGTACAATTGAATAGAAATAAAATAGAAAGGTGACTCCGAAGCTTGCGAACACAGCAACAGGTTACCTTGAGTCTCCTCAGCTACGATCTGCATAGCTACCAACAACCATAACTTGAAGCTACACACAAAAATGTGCAGAAGTGTAGTATGAGCACACCACAGCGGTGCCCAGTAAGTATCAAGACTAACCTCGGTGAAGTTGTGACGAAGACTAGTCAAGACACCACTGGTCTAATAAGTAAAAAGGCAAGATGTATAAATGACCGAACCAAAATATCTATCTAAAGATTTCTCAATGTAATTAATGATACGATCAAATAATACGGAAGAAAAATTCAATAACACGATCAACGGACATCATAATAGAAATACGCAAAGAGAATAGAAAGGATGCAATCCAAGTGGCGGGAACTACAACCCAACAAAAACACAAGCAACTCAGCACTACATCAATTTATTCACGTCAGGCATTAGCCAATGACTCAATAAAACTGGTCAAACTTTCAAGTGAAAACCTTTAAATCGTGAGTTCATTTTGAAAACTTTAAAGATATAATCATTTCGAAATAGAGAAATTTCTTCTTTGAAACATACATTCTCTGAATGTATATTTATATATTTTTATAAAGAGAAATCTTTATAACATAGTCTCTTCAAATACGGGGTGTTCAAATACGGCTCTTTCAAGTATCATCAAAATACGTGATGTTCAAAATATATTTTCCCAAGTACTGCTCTTTCAAGTATCATCAACAAGTACTGCTCTTTCAAGTATCATAAAAACACGTGATGTTCAAAATATATTTTTCCAAGTTTTGCTCTTTCAAATATCATCAAAACACGTGATGTTCAAAATATATTTTCCCAAGTACTGCTCTTTCAAATATCATCAAAATACGTGATGTTCAAAATATATTTTCCCAAGTACTGCTCTTTCAAATATCATCATTTTGCAAGACAAATGTTTTTCAAATATACTTTCGAAAAGAAGTCCTTTAGACATAACTTTTCCTGGAGATAATTGCTTTTCAACTATACTTTTCAATATATATATATATATATATTTATATCTTTCGATTCAAATCTCCTCAATCATAAAAGTACTGGAACTCAGTCCGCCACTCAGAATTTGTCATGCAATGCAGTACAGGGGGAAAGGTCTCGGATCTCTATCTGTAGTCCCAATTTAAATATGCAATGCAGTACAGGGAGAAAGCTCCCGGATCTCTGTCCGTAGTCCCAATCTAAATATGTGATGCAGTGCAGTGGGAAAGCTCCAGGATCTTTGTCCGTAGTCCCAATTTAAATATGTGATGCAGTATAGAGGGAAAGCTCCCGGATCTCTGTCCGTAGTCCTAATTTAAATATGTGATGCAGTACAGGGGGAAAGCTCCCGGATCTCTGTCCGTAGTCCCAATTTAAATATGCAATGCAGCCACTAAGGAAAACAATCAGAATGCGACAGAAATAACATATATTGCCACAACCGGCGCGAAAGCAAACAATGCCGAATACAAAGTGCGATGAGCAAATCAATACAAAGACTTAAATCACAAAAGTGGTAACAACTCGCTCATAAGAAGTAGCCACTAAGATGAATGCCAAGCACAAAGAGAGAACATCATAACGAGGGGAATACATNGCAGCATATGAAGGAAGACATAGCATAACGGTAGGAAAAACAAAGTCTTCATTTAAGTCAATTAAGATCATATAAGAAACAAGGAATGCTAGGCAAGTACTTCTAACTTGAACAGGAGGAGATGAGATTAGAAATCAGGAATTCAGATATAACACGTTCAATTCATATATGGGGAACATAAGGACCCAAAAATTCCTAAAGGGCAATCTATTTGCAAATAAGTTTGAGTACACACTCGTCACCTCGTGTACGCAGACTACAATCAACATAGAAGACTCAATCCTAAGGGGC
The DNA here is from genome assembly GCA_005239525.1 of Nicotiana knightiana. Lineage (NCBI taxonomy): Eukaryota > Viridiplantae > Streptophyta > Magnoliopsida > Solanales > Solanaceae > Nicotiana > Nicotiana knightiana. The sequence goes on along the minus strand of ML414204.1, from coordinate 3,519 downwards.
AGTTCCCCCACACAAGGTTAGGCAAGATACTTACCTTGACTGCACGAATCAACTCAATACCACGCTCTTGCTATGAGTACCCAACTCTGGGTGGCCCAAATCCAGACAATTTGATTGCATAGAGTAAATATCATCACAAGGAAACAAAATAATTAATAAGTCCGAAGCTAATACGCAAAATTAGGAAATTCGCCCAAAAAGTTCCTCGGGCCCACGTCTCGGAATCGGGTAAAAATTATATTTTTCGGACACCCATTCACTCACGAGTCTAAACATATGAAAATCCCTCAAATCGAAGGTCAAAAACTCAATCAAAACTCAATAATTTGGTCTATGAAGTTCATCCCATTTTTCCCATTTTCTACCCAAAATTTTCGAAATTAAAGGTTGGATTTAAGATTGGAATCATGGAAATTGATCTATAATGGATGGAAATCACTTACCCAAGTTACCAGGTGCAAAAGCCTCCAAAAATCGCTTCTCCCGAGCTCTCCAATTCGAAAATGGTGAAAATAACATAAACCCTCGGATCTGATATAATTTCCCAGCAATTTCGTACCTGCGCCCCTGGGACCGCACCTGCGAAAATACCATCCCAGGTGCGAAAATCCACTAAAAAGTCGGGGTCGCACCTCCGGTCAAATGGCCGCATCTGCGGAAAACACACCGCACCTGCGAGGATTGGGGGATTGGGCTAAGTCCGCACCTGCGAGCTCCTCGCCGCACCTGCGTGTCCGCACTTGCGGAAGGTCCATCGCAGGTGCGAGACACCAGAACCAGCAATGTTTCAGCTGTCTCCCAAGTGCTAATAACACCCGATGAGCATCCTAAACGTACCTGAGGCCCCCGGGACCCCGTCCAACCACACATGCAAGTCATATAACCTAACACGGACTCGCTCGAGGTTTCAAACCACATAAAACAACACTAACACGATGAATTAAACTAAAAGTCCATGAAAATTCTTCAACTTCTATAAACATTAAGTTTTGCATTTAAGGTCCGAATCACGCCAAACGAAGTCCGTTTTTTCCCAAACTTCACAAATAACACATATAAATCATATCGAACCTGTACCGGGCTTCAGAACCATAATACGGGCCCGATATCACAGGTTTCACCTCAAATTTCATTTTCAAAAACCTTTATATTTTTCAAAAAATAATTTTCTTTAAAAATTCATTTCTCGGGCTTGGGACCTCGGAATTCGATTTCGGGCATACGCCCAAGTCCCATATTTTTCTACGGACCCTCCAGGACCGAAATCACGGGTCCGGGTCCGTTTACCAAAAACGTTGACTGAAGTCAACTTTATTCAAATTTCAAATACAAAAATTTCATTTTTATCAATTTTTCACAAAAAGGCTTCATGGCTACACGCCCGGACTGTGCACGCAAATCGAGGTGAAATAAAAGGAGGTTGTCACGACCTCGGAACACAAAATTAGATAGAATATACGGAATAACCCCTTTTGGGTCATCACAGAAAAGATAGTCTATTTCAATAGAGAATAAAACAGACAAAGTAGGAAGACAATGAAATTTATAAACTCGATACTAAAAGGATTTCCTTGACTATCAAAAAGACCAACTTACTTTGTCTAAACCAAAAATACACGTTTGTATCTCTTTTTTAGTAACATCTTAAAGTATATGGTTGTTAACTCTCTTGAAGGTCACAATTTAAATTAACAAAGATGCCGACGCTTATAAAGGACATGTGGGTATGCACCAGTTCTGTAAAATAGCAGGTATTTTTCTAGCTAAAGTCTATTTCATTATAATATACTTTAAAATTTCGTTGACATGGTTTTTGAGAAAACATGAGCTCAAACTTAACATCCATAGAAGGCCAAACAAACACATATCATCACAAGCTAACGGAGAGGGAAGATATATTTTTATAACCAAGATTCCTAAGATCGCACATAAACAAAGCTTCAGCTATAACCAAGATTCCTAAGATCGCACATAAACAAAGCTTCAGCAACAACAATACTCTAAGTGTGAGTACCTAAAACATGATTTCTAATAGTTTCATTATTAGATAGTTAGTAGCATTCAGATTAGAATTAACATGGTAAAATACTTTCTGAACATGTATCATTCATAACTAAAGCAGAATCGACTCCCTTTCGAACATGATCTCTAATAACTAAAGTGATGAACACTAATTCATATCATATGCAGATTAATAATGAGGAGATTGTTATGTGAAGCAATGGAGGATGCATGCGCACCCATTATCTTCGGTTAACACTTAGGTATACATCCATACTCATATACTTCACCGTCTCATAACTCGTAAAATAACAAGACGACGTACTATTCAACAGCAAATGAAACGACCAATATTTGTGTAACGACCCGATCGATCGTTTTGCGTTGTCGGGCCCCGTTCCCCTAAATAAAACTTTCCATTGCGGCTTATTTTGATTTATAACTTGCGGGGGCAGGTGGTCCGGGATTCAGAAGTGTTTAGAGTGCTACAGGAACACTTGGTTCCTTAAGGTTGGCCTTTAAGGCCAAGTTTGACTTCGGTCAATATTTTAGGTAAACGACCTTGGAATCTAGTTTCGACGGTTCCGATAGCTTCGTATGATGATTTCAAACTTGGGCGTATGTTCGGAATAGATTTTGGATGACCTGGGAGCATTTCGGCTCCCAATATTGAAATAAGAGTTCCTTAGGTTCCTATTGTGGTTTGGGACGTGTTTTTGAGTTATCGAGGTCCGAACGGAATTCTGAGACCGGCAATAGTTCTGTTATGTCATTTATGACTTGCCTATAAAATTTGGTGTCATTTCGAGTAGAATAGGTCAGTTCGGCGCGTTGTTAGCAAAGTCAAGAAAACTTAAAGTTCCTAAGTTTGGTTCTAAGGGTTTTGAGGTGTGATTTTGAGTTTTAGCGTTGTTTTGGGTGTTTCGAAGGCTCGAGTGAGTCCGTATTATGATTTGGAACATGTTGGTATATTTGAAAGGGGACTCGGGTGGGCCCAGGTGCCTCCCGGACACCACACGAGGCCAAAAACCAGCTGAAATAGCTGTTGGTGCACCTGTTCTGGTGTGACCGCAGGTGCGGTTGCCCAGTCGTAGGTGCGGGACTGTTCCTGCGGTCTCAGCCTCGCATGTGCGACCCCCAGCGGGCAACCCATTTCTCGCAAGTGCGGACAAAGTTCCGCAGGAGCGGAGCCGCGGATTTTGGGATTTCTTCAAGAATGATGAATTGACTAAGTAGTAGGAGGATTCCATGCTTTGAATATAAATTGATATGTTTGAATAACATTTGGCTAGTTTCGAGTCCGTGGGTGTCAAGTTTGGAGTCTTGGGCGCGTTCTTGACCCTGAGAGTAGGTTCGAGACGAGGTGAGTATCCTTTCTAGCCTTGTAAGAGGGAGCTGTCCCCCTAGGTGCTTTAAATGACTATGTGCTAATGTTTGTGGGGGCTACGTACGCGAAAAGTGATGAGAGTCCGTACGTAGCGACTATTATTGTTATGTCCGGGTAGTTAGGCCTACACC
>ML414203.1:0-67209 GCA_005239525.1 Nicotiana knightiana | reverse complement strand
CGTGTTCTTGCTCTTCAATGGAATTTTCTTCTTCTCTACTGTTGATCCACGAAATTTCCCTTAATTGTATTTTAGGAGCCTATTTATAGGTTTAGGACGAACCCTAACTGTGTAGGAGACTTCTATTTCACTTGGGAAACACTTAAACTGGTCAAACTCGGACTTGGGCGACACTGGAGACCCCTGGCGTTTGGGCTCTAACGCCCCCCTAACGCCAGGGGGGGGCTGGCGTTATGGCCCTAACGCCCCCCTAATGCCAAGGGGGGCAGGCTTTATGGGGTAAACGCCCCCCTAACGCCAGGAGGGGCCTGGCTTTAGGGGGCAAACACCCGGCTATCGCCCGGGCGTCTCCTTTTGCGTATTTTCGACGTATTTGCATCCCTTTAGCTCCGTTTCCATTTCCAATTCACCTACACATAAAATAAACTCCATTAAGCACATAACAAGTGTAATTTTATCATTAATGCGCATAAAATGTAAGGTATATCACATGTTAAACTATGCAATTTAGTCTCGCATCAGTGCGCATTCGGGTCAGCTATGGAAAATTCCTAGGATTTCTAGTGCACAAAGGGGGGTTAAGGTAAATCCTGATAAAATCAAAGTCATCGAACACATCCTGGACTAGCTACAAGCATAAAAGAGGTTAAAAGGCTCACAGGGACATTGGCCGCTTTGAGCAGGTTCATTTCCCGGCCATTGGAGAAATGCCATCGTTTCTCTATGCTACTGAAAAAGAAGAACAACTTTGAATGGACCCTGAAATTCCAGCTATCTTTGAGGATTTGAAAAGGTACTAGTCAAGCCCACTGTTACTATCTAAGCCGGAGGAAGGAGAAAAATTGTTAATCTATATAGCAGTCTCAGAGGTATCGGTAAGCGTCGTTTTAGTTAGTGAAGACAAAGTAAGCAATATCCCTTTTATTGCATGAGTCGAATTATAACAAGATCAGAAACTCACTTCCCGCAGTTGGAGAAGCTAGCCTTAGCTCTCGCAGTCGCCGCTTGGAATCTAAGGTCGTATTTCCAATGTCACCTAATAGCTATGATGACCACCATTCTCTGTGAAATATACTTAATAAAAACGAACTATGGGGTAGGTTGGACAAGTGGGCCATTGAAATGAGTGAATTTGACATAGAATATAAACCTAGGACTGCGTTTAAGTCACAGGTTCTAGCCGACTTTGTGACCGATTTTAGTTCGGGATTGCTGCCTCTGGCAACCAAAGAGGCGGTGATGGTGTCGGAATCAACATCAGGAGTTTGGACCCTATTTAAGGATGGAGCTTCCAATATAAAGGGGTTCGGGCTCGGCATAGTATTAATTACACCTTTGGGACAAACCCAAAAGCGGTCCATAAGACCGTCCCTTTGACTAACAACGAACAAGAGTATGAAGCTTTGATTGCAGGACTCGAGTTGGCCGAAGGACTAGGTTCTGAGGCCATAGAAATCAGATGCGAATCTCAGCTGGTGGTAAATTAGGTCTACAGGATCTTCGAAACCAAAGAGGAGCACATGCAACGGTACATAGTGAAGGCTCTGGCTCTACTTGCTCGGTTCCGGGAATGGTCAATTACATATATCTCAGGGGAAGAACATGCAGATGAAGACGCATTAGCTAACCTCAGCTCATCAACAAAAATTAAGGGATCGGATTCCGGTACGGTAATACAGCTCATGCACTTGCTTCTGGACGCAGATATTTACTAAGAGGTAAATACGACTAATTTGGTTGAGACTTGAGGAATGAGATCATTGGTTATCTCGAATACAGGAAATTGCCTGATTACCCCAAGGCATCCAGGACGCTGCGCACCAAAGCAGCACGATATAGCTTCAAAGGAGGCCAATTATATAGGATGTCTTTCCAAGGCTCGTTGGTCCGATGGCCTGATGCTTGGGAGCGTTCGAAGCTAATTATAGTATGCGAGAAGTCCACGAAGGGATAGGTGGAAATCATTCGGGCACAGACTCCTTAGTACTAATATTTGTAAGGGAAAGATACTACTGGCCTCGAATGGAACAAGATGCCAAAGCTTTCGTACAAAAATGTGACAAGTGTCGATGCTCAACACTAGTACATCAACCAGCAAAACCATTGCACTCAGTTTTGTCTCCATGGCCTTATATGAAGTGGGGGATGGATATTGACGGATCACTGCCGCCAGCACGTGGTAATATAATATTTCTTTTAATTTTAACTAACTATTTTTCTAAGTGGGTTGAAGCAGGTCCTTATCAGAAGATCGGCAAACTAGAAGTGGTTGCTTGTGGGAGAACATAATTTGCAGATTTGAAATACCAAAAGAGATATCATGCGATAACGGGCCACGTTTTATAGGCGCAAAGATCATGAAGTTCGGGGAAGATTTGAAAATCAAAAGGATCACATATTCGCACTATCATCAAAGCACAAATGTCCAAGTGGAGTCAACGAACAAAGTGTTCAAACAAAATTTCAAAAATATATTAGAAGCAGCCAAAGGAAAATGGCCCGAGGAATTGCCAAGAGTTCTATGCGCATACCGAACAACAGCCAAATCGAGCACATGAGAGACTCCTTTCTCCCTTGTGTACGGAGCAGAAGACTTGATCCCGATCGAAGTAGGCAAACAACGAAGCAATGTTAGTTAATTTGGAGCATATAAAGATGGCAGCTCAAAAATAGAGAATAGAAAGATATTATTATCGAAGAGCTAACCTCTGTTGTTTCAAAGTGGAAGACTTGGTTCTAAGGAAAATAACTCAAAACACTTGAGAGAGAAGCTAAGTCAACATGGGAAGGCCCTTACTGGGTTTCAGCTATCACCGGGAAAGGTTCACACGAGCTGGAGAATCAAGATGGAGAAAGGTTTCCAAGCAACTGGAATGTGGAACACCTCAAGAAATATTATTGCTGATGAACGTCGCCTGTACTGAAAGCATATGTTGCATTCATTTTTCGTTCGTCCAGTTTTTGTCCCAATCGGGTTTTTTGGAAAGGTTTTTAACGAGGCAGCAATGGAAAGCATACTACGAAGAAGGTTTCAATAGCAACAACAAGACCTTATAATAGCAAGGAAAATAAGGGAAGAACCACTCCAGAACGGTTAGGTAATATTTGGCTCGATAGCAAAATTTTCACCGGGTACGTTAAAGTTTCGTCTTTAGTTAATTGACGTAGACTCGGGGATGAGATTATCTTGAGATTTACGTATTTGTGCTATTTATAACAAGCTATAAGTAAGTGTCATGAAGGATAAAGGGTACACGAATTAAAGAAAATAAATTTCGTTGAAGTTTGCCAATTTGGGATAAAATACGGGTCGACCGATAATACCCAATATTTATGGACTAGTACTATACAAGGTATCATATGACCGTGATAGTATGATGTATAAAGTATATTAAAAATGAATAGTATTTTTAGGTAATTTGAGATAATATTTAATTATGCGGATAATTGGTTAATTAATGGGTAACGAAATATTTCCTAATTAATTAATAAATTATATAATAAGATTAACCCCCCCTGAAAATAACGTTGCAACCATGCCACTTTCCAAACAATGACGCTTAGTCATTTTTGGATTTGGTGGCATAATGTCACATATTCACTCCATATTTAGATCTTCTATATTCACTAAAGACTAAAATCATTAGAATGATAATCATTCTTATATCAAATCTCCTTTCAACCAAACCTAAGGTTAGCCATCTTTACAGAACATCTTGCAACCAAAACATTAAAATCCAGAACGTTAGCAAGCTTCAACAAACGTTTTCCAACCCAAAAATCCAACAACAATTATTGGAAGTTAATCAACGTACAAATTTTGTGGTTCTAAAAGGGGACGGTGTAACCTTTTCCAAGAATATCATACGGATTTTTTCCTACTCCGGGTATGTTAAGGCTATCCCTCCTTTCTTTTTGGCATGATCCAAATTATACAGAAAAAACGAGCAAACCCACAGTTTTCATAAATTACTCTATTCATAGAAATACTAGAGGTGTCTATATTCTTGATTCCTCATGTGAATTATTATTATCTTCTGTTCATGGGTCCCATAAAAATACGTATTTGATAATATTTATCCGAAAGATATATTGATTTTTATGGCGTTCCAAGAAAATTTTATTTACGTATTTCTTATGCATTTCATACATTTATACATGTGCATTGACCCATGACCATATAGCGTTGTATACGCGTATATATATATATATATATATATATATATATATATATATATATATATGTATATGTAGATATATACATATATATATACATATATATCTACATATACATATATATATATATATACATATACATATATATATATATATGTATATATATACATATACATATATATATATGTATATATATACATATATATGTATGTATATATATACATATATATGTATATATATACATATAAGTTAGTATATGTTGATGATGTTGCCCACGGTGGCCTAGACGATATGATGGGAAGCTCTTAGAGGTTTGATGATATTATGTACACCTATACTTATGAATGACACGACATTTATACGCACGTTCATGACATTATAAATGTTTCAGAATTTATAAAGATATTCAGATTTACTTCTGGGTTTTTTTATTGCATGTTTCATCTATATCTTTTACGTACTAATTTTCATGCCTTACATACTCAGTACATTTTTTGTACTGACACCCTATTTTCCGGGGCCTGCGTTTCATGTCCGCAGGTGCAGGTAGGCAAGTCGACGGTCCCTTTTTAGGATCCCTGATCAGCGAGAGTTGGCGTGCTCCACTTGATCCGGGGCTGCTTTTGATTTTGGTACGATATACTTGAATATATATATAAATATATATATGGGTATGACGTGGCTTATTCCCGTCTTGGTACAGTTGTATTTCTATTAAAGGTCTGTAGACAGTTATGTACAGTTGGATGGTATGTGTCCTTATCGGCTTTATATTTTGGATGTATAATTGTCTATAGCAGCCTTGGTGGCTCGCCCACTGTATTCTGCATGTATACGTACATATGCCTTTTCAGCAGGTTTATGTCTTAGACGCGTGCTTAGGGGTGTTCGACAGGTAGGACTCGGGCACCCGTCGCGGCCCATTGGTTTGGGTCGTGACATTAAGTTTGCGATCAAGCAAAAGTTACTCGACCGTTCACAAGTGAAAACCACTAAGGGATTGTTAGATAGTCTTTGGCTCGATAGCATGAATTCCTAAGGGAAAGTGAAGTTTGTTACCGAACTGAAGATTATCAAGAATTCATTAATGGGGTCCTCGAAGGTGCAAACCTTCTAGTGTTCAAATTTGCATTCTTTGCATTCAAACACGGGGAGGGGGGGGCATTTGATACGAGGATACGACAACAGTGATTGCCACATCAACCGGAAGTGTAGTTGTATCATCGGGATTAGGGATCACCCGACCAATCCCATAGAAACAAATTGTACCAATTAGACACACAAGAAATGGAAATGCCTTTTTAGCATAATTAATAACGAATGCTTATGTATTTTTTTAAAAATGGAAGGAATAAATTAAAGCCATTTTATTTCTATCTTGTTTCTTGTCTGAATGATGATTTGATATTGTCATTTAAAAGTTAAAAAAGTACTTCAAATACTAGTGCAGTAACGAACATGACACATCCTCTTTAAGAGCACCGTAAATATAAGAGGGCCCTCTCTTATAAAAACCCTCACGATAAAGGATTGATTCTGGAAGAACTTGTGCCCGAAATCCAAATGCTTTCAGGGGAAAATACACCCAAATCCTTGCAAGAAAGAACATAAAGATTAAGAACATGCATACATGTTCAAACAAAAGAACGCAAAAAGACTCATGCAATACTTGAGCAAAAGATGTTTTTATCCGCGCCCCCAGAGGAAATGGGTAGATTCGTCGCCGGCTCAATGTCTTGATCCTCGTCATTTTGTCCTTCAACATCTTCTCCCTCCAATTCCTTTTCACTTCCCGAGGATTCCGCGCCAAAACTAGAAGAACAAGAAGCATCAGGCCTCGCTGGGAGACCCCTTTTAGTAGTTGACACCAGCTCACGAGCTTTAGCGATTTCGGCACCAAAGTCAATGACACCCGTTTTAGCCTCTTCCTAGGTTTTTCTTCTCATGTGCAATCAGGACCAGTTTCCTAAACTACTTGCACATGTCTCCGCCGCTAAATTAATTCACTTAAACTGCTGCTTTTCAAAATCTAAAAATATGGTTGTTACCCCTTTTATCCCAATTAAAGGCGGATTAGGATCAACTAAAAGGAAGAATTAGAGACAACAAACTGTCAAATTTCTCCCTATATATTCCTCTCCTCATTTAATTCCCCTTATTTTGATCAATATTCGCAAAAGCCAACACCAATTTTTGAACAAAAACCCTAGCCTCGTCTTCTTAAAAAATCACAAAACTCCATAATGATGGCAAACTCACCAAGCAAGATCCTCTCTGAATTTACCATAGAAATCTCAAACCCTAACCTTACTACACTTTTCTCTACAACCAGCCAAGCCCAATCTACTCAAGAACCACATCTCCACCAAAAGCCCCAAAATCTTTTGTCGGGTTAGTTGACTACTCTGATAAAGAAGAAAGTGAAGGGTATAAGAGTGAGGAACGATTTGTGGAGGAGCCACAAGTTGAGGGGGAAGCAAAGGTTGATCATGTGGAGGAGGTTTGTGATGAAAAGGCAGAAGCAATTACTGTTGAAAAAATGACTGCTTAAGAAATTGTTGGAATTCAGGATGAACAAGTGGTACATGGTAGGGTAGGTACAGAAAAGGAGGGTGAAAATATTATTGTGACATAAGCAAGAAGACATCGGATAAAGTTGTAGGATGACATGGGAAGAGTGTAGGAGCTGGAGTAAAATACCATAAGCCCCTGTACAACAACCAGGTTCTTCTGCTACTGGTGAGGGAGAAATTGTAGTGGTAGGAGAAGTTATGACTAAGAAAGAGTCAAATCAGGTTCAATAAATGGGTTCTTTGAACACTTACCCTGAAAAATATGAGTCCTTTGATTGGACTGATACTGAGGAAGAAGAGGAAAAGGAAGGAGAAGCAGAAGTTGAAAAATAAGATAGTGATGACAGTGATGATGGGGCCCTAATGAATCTCATTTTCGTGATAAAAGAGAAGAGTCAATCTGAAGAAAAATTTGTTCCTGGGAGGATGAAGGTTGTTGCAAAGAAAAAAATCTTGGCTCCTAGGTATGTCAATTTAGGGGGAAGAACACATGTGACTATAGGAAAAAGTAAGGCAGTATTTGAGAAAGCTATGGAAGAGTGTAAGAAAAGGAAGAAAGAAAGACAAGGCATCAGACTAATTGATGAGTCTGATGTAGCGGATGTGGCTTTAGTAAGATAATAAGAAAAATAAGAAGAAGAAGAGGAAGTATCTCTCCAAAGAAAGGGGAGGAACAAGGGTGAGTCCTCTACAACCATTCCCAAAGAAATCATCCAAGAAAAGAAAAATTGCAGTTTCTGATCCTGAAGTGGAAGGAACCAGTTTGAAGCGAAGGAAAAATACTCAAAGAAAAATTGCCATTGTTGGGAGAGGGGAGTGGTTTGTTAGGCTAATGATGCTGAACGGAAGAGTGATTGACCATATTGTGGTAAATTCGTTTGGAATGAAAGAACTACTGGAGAAGTTGGAGGTCCAGGAGTGGACACATATGTTCCTATGCGCACTTCATGTCATGTATGGTGAAGAAATGCTTAAATTTTGCATGAATTTCAAAGTGCAGGAGAATGACCAAGTAAGTACTGAGGTTAGGGAAGTGAACCTGGTTCTTGATGCAAAGATACTGGTTCAGATTCTAAATGTACCTATTGAGGGTTTTTACACTTACATGAAGTGTGAGTGGCCTGAGTTTGGGGAAAAGGAAGATACCATGTACTTGACCAATAAGCACATTCATAAAAGGGATAAGTTGACTACTAGGAAGTTAGGAATAGGGGAGATGGAGCGAGTCCACAAACTGCTCTTTAAGTTTGTGAACAAGTGTTTACTTCCTCGTTTTGAAAGCTAGCGTGAGGAAATCTACCTGGATTTGGCTGTTATGGAGGTCCTTGATCAGAATAGGCCAATCAACCTCCCATATCTGATGTTGAAGCACATGACAAGGGTTGCTGATCAGAAACGAGGTACCCATGCTTTTCCATATGGGTCTTTGTTGACCATGGTTTTTGAACATTTTAAGGTGCCCCTCATAGGTCCTAAAGTGGGTACAAAGAAGGACATGTTTGATAACGAGACTCTGAGGGAATATGATTTTGTTGTCCGACCACCCGGAACCAAAAGCAAAAGCATGGTTACTAACCCACTTGAGGAATTGGTTGTTGCCAATGAGGTAGAGGAGAATCTGAAAGAAGAGATTGCCTCACTTAAGGAGGAAAATGAGGTTGAAAGAGGAGAAGAAGAAAGAAAAAGAAGCATTTGTTGCAAGAATTAACAAGCTTCTAGGGCTAATTCAAGAAGAACCCTATTCCACCAAAGAACCTTGTTCTCGATCTTCTTAGGTTCCCAGTATACTTGTTGTCAATCCCTTGTCCTACGACCCCTCTGTGACAAATGTCTAGAATTGTTTTTGTTGTTTGTTGATGATTGTTGGCAGTTTGACGGGTTTATTCAATTGTCTTTTGGTTTGGGCCCCCTTTGATCCTAATGTGGTACATAGTTAATCAAATGAAAATCTATAAAATTTCCTACTTTTTGGGTAATTCTAAGTGTCTGGACTGCATATTTTTGATTACTCTGTCTACTCTTGATGATATGTACATGATAGCCCTAGCGGCCATGAATTTTACATTACTGCATTCTCTAATTGACCTTACTGACATGTTTTTTTGATGATGCCAAAAATAGGAAGTTAGGTGTGTGCTTATAAACCTGGTTCATGAAAAGCTGCTTATGCTAATGATAAAAAATATATAGAGTTGTATGTTTGTAGGTTTAACAATGAATTATGCCTAGCCATTTACAGAGTTGATATAAACGGAAGGCGAGTCCTTTATACTTGTTCAAACATGGACAAACTAAAGAAGTATGTTGTGCATGAAACTGGTTCTTATGCTGAAGGTTGATCAAAGTGGAGCAAGCTACTTGAATGTTTCGAACAAGGGGTTTTTCATCATCAAAATAGAAAAATTTGTTGAGCTGAGAGCATATTGTGTTTTGATGATTAAAAAACTGTGATAAGAACCAGACGTCAGGGTCTAGTCTGGCATGTTACAAGACTGTTGTGAAGATGTGACAAGATGAGTATGTAGAACATCAAAAGAACCAAGTTTACAGCAAGCTACTTGAAGTCAACAAGGCAAACACGAAAGACAAATATTACCATGCGATTAGGGATTTATAGATGATTTTGTTCGTGTCTATAAAGGAACACGTTTGGAGGACTTCGTATAACGAAAGAAATAAGCATATATGGAAAATACTCGTGGGAAGCAAGAAGGATGCAGATGGAGTTAAATAAGGAAACCTTGCCTAAATGAGAAAAGATTTCCTTAATCGAAATATTTTAGATTTCGGAGCATTAATTGAAGAGGAATTATGGCCAACACACCTATAAAAGAAACCTTTTTCCACAAATCAAGACTACTTCTATTGAGAAAAATCGTGAGAATATTTATGACAATAGCGAGCAAAGCAATAAAGTACCTATGAAGATCCAACTCAATCAACTGAAGAACAGGTTCTTGAAGATGAAATTGCTTGAGTTCTTTAGTTGTTAAGTTGAGTCTTTTGTTCGAAATTGTAACTTAGTTGTTTTCATAGAAGTTTTGTAAGACGCTGAGTCTTTCTAGGCTAGAGTTAGTCTTGAAAGGGGTTGATATAATCGGGTTGATTGTAAGAGTTAGGGTACTAGAATTAGTTCCCTTGGTTATTAAGTTCTAATCTAAAAACTGTTCTTAGAAGTTAGTGGAGATTTGAGGAAAATTATACTGGGTAGGTCATGATTTTTACTCCCTTGAGCAATGAGGTTTTCCCCGTACAAATTTCTGTATTGATGACGTTTTCACAATTATTCTTGTGTGTGCGCTGAACTAATTCAAAGAACCACGTTCTTTAAAATGCGAAAATCAAACAAGACTCAATTCAACCCTCTTTTTTTGTTTAAGTGCAGTCAAACGTAACAAAAACTAAAGTCTGAGAGCTGACTAAAATTTCCATTTAAGCTAGCATTTCAATGAGCTCTACACGCCGTCTCGTGACAGCTTTTGTATCATGTTTCTTTTTCAGTTTTACTTGTCTAGAATTGTTTTGTACCTTGTTACATTATAGTTGTTTAATGTAGTTTGTTATAGATACTACGATTGCGTTGTATGCTAAAGTCATCATTTAGTCTATTTAACCATGTTTATATTACTATGTTTTAGACTATGCTGGATGTTTTGAGAATAATTATTATGATATATGATAAATTTGAATAGGTCAGAATATAATGAAAGGACTAAAGATTGATTGTGCTTGAGATGGCCGGCTTGCTCAGTGGGAGATGAGCCCACTAAATGCCAGTCAAAGCTCCTAATTTAGGTGACATTTCAAATATTTCTTTTTTTTGGTCAAAATATTAAAGATAAATTAATTTTATATGAGATGCATTTGAAACTGTTTTTTTGTTTGCCACAAACACTTTTTGCTACTTGTTAATACGAAAAAAACTTAAAGAGATATTGCTTCCTACTTAAGTGAAATCTCATATTATCGATGACAATTGATGCATATTAGCAGTTAGCACCTTGTAACAATCTAATAATATATGAGTAAATTGTTGAAGTGGTGTTCAATTTGCAACATGTTTCTTTTTGTCTTTAATGTCTGCTATAAATAGTTTTCATAATTTGACTTTTGCGTTTTAATCATTTATTAATGGTCAAGGGGAAAAAGGGATAAAAGCAGCTAGATCCTGAGAGAGAATATTTTTCTTGCCACTTTATCAATGAATAAAAATCTGACGACTAGGAACGGGAACAGAGCTAGTCTAACCAATTACAATTATTTTTTTTAATTGCGCCTACTACTTTCATTTCACTTAGCAAATGGATTACATGAGACTATCAAACAGTTTGATATGATGAATGAGATTACATTATTCTTAAAATTCGAGCCTGATACTCCCTATAGAAAGTCCTGACGACGTAAATTAGTGGATTTCGGATATCTAATGACTATGCCAAAAAAAGATTGACTTGAGTTTTTTTTTTTTTTTTTTTTTTTTTTTTTTTTTTTTTTTATTTTTTTTTTTTTTTATTTTTTTTTTTTTTTATTTTTTTTTTTTTTTATTTTTTTTTTTTTTTATTTTTTTTTTTTTTTATTTTTTTTTTTTTTTATTTTTTTTTTTTTTTATTTTTTTTTTTTTTTATTTTTTTTTTTTTTTTTTTTTTTTTTTTTTTTTTTTTTTTTGGTCAAAATCCATGAGAGACGTGTTATAAATGTTAATCTAAAATGAATACATTTTGAAAAAAACAAAGTATTTCAATGAACATTTTGAAAATGATGTAGTACCATGACTCCATGAGGACCTTTCAATTAAAAAGATGAACCGAACCCTAAAAACTAAAATGAAATATACTTCTGCGGGGAAAAAAAATATACTTTGAGAAGCAGTTCAAGTCTTCAACATTAATTCACTCTAGTTTTCGTTATTATCTAATCCTTGAAGAACTTGACCTTAATTAAAGAATCGTGTGATTTCATTTTAATCAACGTCACCTATTAATATCACTTAAAATGAGATTCCTTTTCGTTCAGAGGCTCGGATATGTAAAACTCTTTTCATTTCGTTAAGTTTCCTTACATACAAAATATCTTTCTAAAGACGATGACATTCGTAAATATTGACCAATATATCTGTAAATTAACTCGTTAATAAAAGTCTGTAAGACTCACTTTTCACCATATTTTTTTTTGGCGGAATGAAATTTTCTTATTCATCTCCAGAACAAATACAATGAAGGAAAGCACTCTATCATCGAGCTATCTAAAGAAAATCCCATACTTACTCATTATTCCAAGTAAGTTTATTGTTATCCTGCCTATCGACTATCTATCTATATACTTCTTTCGGCCATCTCTTATCCTTGTCCCTTTTCATTTGCTGAGTATCTCCGATCCATCACTCGAACACTGTATTCTTCTTTGACTTGGTCACATACTTTTTGTGGTCTAGGAACTAAACTCTGCCAAAGAGCTTCATTCCTCCCCTCCAGATGTGATAATTCATTGCTGCCAATAATGCATATGAGAACTCCCTGCTTAATTTGCCTCCCATTTTCGTAGGTACTCTTTTTCATAGGTGTCGTCCTTCGAAGTTCGTGATCCTTATCTTTTTCCACTAAAGTACTTCAGTGAGGCATTGATGAATTATATATTGCAACGGAAGCAATTACATTATCATATTCACGTGTAAATTAAACAATTAGCATATACGGCGATTATTCGAATTACCTCTTGAAACGTGAACAAAGCAGATTAATCTCGGTCTCCAGTTCCAGAATAGCAAGACTGCGACCTCAGCAAAAATGTTTCACATTCTTCTACTGTGTTACCCAAATAATATCCAGAAAGAGAGAATTTCGGGTGGGCGAAATTTCAAGGAAAAACTGCAAAAACCAGTGCAAAAAGGGTCAACCATATATGGAGTATATAGAGCCACATTTTTTAGGTTAAAACTCTTTTCCAAAACCTTTTAGGTTTTCTTCTTCCCCTAAGGAAAAATTCCCTTTATTTTCTACTCCCTGCGGTCCACAATAAGTGATTTTTTAGCTTTTTTTTATGGTCCAAAATAAGTGATTTTTTCAGATTTCACGAAAGAATTAATTGTTTTTTTCCTACATTGGCCTTGGAGTAAATAGTGTTGTAGTTTGTGTTAGAAGTGTTTATCTGAAGAGGTAGTCATGTTTAATATGATCAATTTCGTTGTTAATTAATGTTAAAAGGTGAATTTCTTAATATGTGTGAAATCAACCAAAAAATCACTTATTTTGGATCGGATGAAGTATTATTTAGGCACAGTAGGGACCACAAAATTTAATTAACAAGGGTCCCTAAAATTCTCATTGTTAATTAGTGTTAAAAGGTGAATTTTTTAATATGTGTGAAAACAACCAAAAAATCACTTATTTTGGACCGAAAGGGAGTATTATTTAGGCACAGTAGGGGCCATATAATTTAATTAACAAGCCTCCCTAAGAATCTGTAATTGCACTCCTTATTTCAATTTCAAAATTCTTCCATAAAATCTTATTTAACTCCCCATGTTAAGATTCATATACTAATCAATCAAATTAAATTACTGACAATTTAATTTATTGATTACATACTTCCTTTAAACTTTCGCTTTACTTATTTGCGGATACAAAATTCACCGGCCGAGTTTACACATGAAAACTTATAATTTTTCATAAAGGAGTATCATCAATCTCAAAAGCCGAGACATGGGTTCTATCAACTAATTATTATTTCGCCAATGTATATCATTATTATCCAATTTACCTGGCTTATTGACCCACAAAAGAATCTCGCCTTTTAATGAATCAAAATAATAAATGACACACNATGGACCATGTATTTTGTTTGTGTGTCTGGTGCTTATATAGTAGATGATTTAGTATATAGAGTTTAGATTATACACGGAAGATTTAAGCCATAAATATTTATGGTCACAATCTAATGATAGAATTGGACAAACAATCGGAATGGTTGTAGTGCAAGATTAAATATAATTTATCTTGATTATGGAAATGGTTTAATTCCGACTTCTTGTGCTAGTAGATTTTGTATGTATTGAACGAATCAAGTAGAGATAAGTATTTTATACTTACATAATAAAATAATTTCTCCGCTCCATTCAACACACTTGTATTCTTAATCTTGATAAAATAATACAAATAATAATAATAATAATAATAATAATAATAATTATTATTATTATTATTATTATTATTATTATTATTATTATTTTATCAAGATTAAGAATACAAGTGTGTTGAATGGAGCGGAGAAATTATTTTATTATGTAAGTATAAAATACTTATCTCTACTTGATTCGTTCAATACATACAAAATCTACTAGCACAAGAAGTCGGAATTAAACCATTTCCATAATCAAGATAAATTATATTTAATCTTGCACTACAACCATTCCGATTGTTTGTCCAATTCTATCATTAGATTGTGACCATAAATATTTATGGCTTAAATCTTCCGTGTATAATCTAAACTCTATATACTAAATCATCTACTATATAAGCACCAGACACACAAACAAAATACATGGTCCATTTAAAATAAAAATTTATTGAATTGAATAAATAAATAAATGATTATTCCATAAAGAATACTATAATGATACGCATGGTTTATAGTATATCCTAAAAATATCCCCCTTAGACTCATAACCTTGCATAAAAGTTCTAATACTCATTCCGTCTACAAGCCTATCAAAAGTCTTTTGTGGCAAGCTCTTAGTAAATGGGTCTGCCAAGTTGTTCTCTGACGCAATCTTGGTGACTACTACATCCCCTCTTTGCACTATCACACCAATTAAATAATATTTACGCTTAATGTGCTTCGCTCTTTTGTGGCTTCACGGCTCCTTCGAATTTGCAACCTCACCACTATTATCACAATAAAGTGTTATTGGTTCTTGAATCAAGGGAACCACACCTAACTCTCTTAGGAAGTTTCTGAGCCAAATCGCCTCTTTGGCTGCCTTAGAGGTTGCCACATATTCGACTTCCATGGTGGAATCAGCAACACAAGTTTGCTTGATACTCCTCCAACTTATGGCTCCACCTCCTAGAGTGAACACATTTCCAAAGGTAAAATTTCTAGAATCTCTATCTCGTTGGAAATCAATCAGTGTACCCAATAGGTATAAGGTCATCCCAATGGTATACTAGCATATAATTCCTAGTCCTTTTCAGGTACTTTATTATATGCTTAACCGATGTCCAATGCTCTCTCCTAGGATTAAATTGAAATCTACTAATAACACCAACGGCAAAGCAGATATCAGGTCTATTACATAACATGACATACATCAGACTCCCCACAGCAGATGCATAGGGGACCACCATCATCTTTTCTATCTCTTCATCAATTTTAGGAGACTGATCTTTAGATAGAGAAATCCCATGCCTGAAAGGGATAAATCCTTTCTTGGAATCATACATGCTAAACCTAGAGAGTATTGTATCAATATAAAGAGCCTAGGATAAGCGTAATATCCTTTTCTTGCAATCTCGCAAGAGTATGATCCCAAGGATATGGTCCGCTTCTCCCAAATCTTTCATATCGAAATTCATGGATAACCAATACTTAACTGAACCCAACAGGACCACATTATTTCCTATAAGCAATATGCCATCTACATATAAGATTAAAAATGCCACTTTGTCCCCATCTCACTTCTTGTATACACAATATTCGTTAAGACATTAATCAAAACCAAATGTTTTAATCTCCTTGTCAAAACAAGTGATTCATGCCCTAGATGCTCGTCTCAGTCCATAAATGGACCTTTTAATCTTACACAACATATGTTCCTTGCCACTTTCTATGAAACCGTCTAGTTGCATCATATAGATGCATTCGTCAAGACTTCCATTAAGAAAAGTTGTCCTGACATTCATTTGTCAAATCTCATAATCATAATGAGCAACAATGGATAATAGAATCCTAATAGACTTAAGCATGGCTACCGACGAGAAAGTTTCCTCATAATTGATCCCTTCTTTCTGAGTAAACCTTTTCGCTAAAAGCCTTGCTTTAAAAGTTTGCACTTTTTCGTCTACCTCCCTTTTAATTATAGATCCACTTGCATCCAATGGGTTTAACCGCATCAGGTGGTTCAACAAGATCCTAGACTTGATTAGAGTACATAGACCCCATCTCTGATTTTATAGCAGCAACCCACTTATCAACATCTTTATCATATAGTGCTTGGTCGTAATTCACAGGTTCGGAAGTTGGCTCCTCAGGGATCTTATCATATGATTCTCCCAAGAGCATATAATGAATCGGCTGTCTTATTTCTCTCCCACTACGACTATGCACTACATCAGCTGCAACTACACCATTAAAATCTTGTGGCTGAACCACATCATTATGAGGAACCTGAGTCTTCATGCTATCCATATGGATATCAACGACTTCATCTTGTTGTGAAGTTTTCTCAACATAACTCCCACTACTTTGTGGTAGTATGATTTCGGGCACTTGTTCTTGCGGGACATCAAGTCTATTGACATTTCTTCCACTACTAAAATGCAATGGTATCTCAAAATCGACTTTCGGGGTTCGCATCTGGCCAATTTGTTTTTCAAATGACTGAGTTTCCATTCCTTTGCTAAGTTACAGTAAAAAAAATTTACTTCTAGGAACATGGTTCATCAAATATTCCTCCTCAAGAAACTTGGTATTTGCGCTAACAATTACCTTCTTTTCTTTAGAAAAAATTGTTACACCCCATGTTTTCGTACGTGAAATGTTACATCTCGCATTTTTATACGTTAAAGTTTCATCGTAAGTTAATAGACGTAAGTTTGGGAATGAGATTATTTTGAGATTTTAAGCATTATGCTATTTCAAAACAAGTGATAAGTAAATTCGTGAAGGTGAGAGGGAAAGCGAATCGAAAAAAATGAGTTTCGTCGAGGTTTGACAATTTGGGGTAAAATACGGTCCAAGCTATAATACCCCGTATTTATGGACTTTTTCCATACAAGGTACCACATAATCATGATATTAAGGTGTATAGGGTATGTTAAAAGTGAGTAGTATTTTAAGTAATTTGATATCATTCTTAATTATGTGGATAATTGGTTAATGGATGAAATTAACAAGTTAATTAAGGATTAGTGGGTGATTAATTAAGATATTGGATAAGGCCTAAAGGGCCCCAAACATGGAAGCAATATATGTTCCATTTGGTGACTCTTAAGTCACTTTTCAAGGTGGCATTTGGAGAAAGTTTTGTGACTAAGTCATCCAAAGTTGGGCCCACATCCATGTATAAGATATCTCAAACTTAAGAGTCTCATCAGGTTACTATCTCAAACTTAAGAGTCTCATGACTCTTAAGAATCTCATCACGTTACTTTGAGTCATTCTAATAAGCATTTGCATATATCACATAAGCAATGTAAGATCTTCAACAATTCAAAGCAACGTGAGATTTTGTAATTCTAAGGGAGCTCGGTATAATCTTTTCTCAAGAACATCATACGGATTTTTTCCTACCTCGATCCGCCGTTACGTGTCTTTTTTGAAATTGACGCATACTAAATGGATTGTCAAGAGAATCGGCTCAGGTATGTTAAGGCTATCCTTTCTTTTCTTTTGGCATGATCAATACGATACAAATGAAACGAGTAAATGCACAACTTCCATAAGTGACTCTATTCATATAAATGGTAGAGATGCTTATGTTCTTGATTCCCCATGTGTCTTATTATTCTATCATCTGTTTATGGGTCTCAGAAAATATGTAAGTTGATAAAGTTTACTTCATGATATTAATTAAAGGCATAATGGTCTTATGACATCCTGAAATATTTTATTGACGTACTTTTCATGCATTGCATTCATTTATATATGTACATTGACCCGTGAAAATATGGTGTTATATACACGTATATATGTATATGGGATATGGAAAAAGGTTACGGCGTTATATACGCACCACCACCTGATCAACTAGTATACGTTGATGACTTTTCCCACAGTGGCCGAGATGATATGATGGGATGTCCTTAGAGGCTTGATGATGTTATGAACACATGTACCTATGCACGACATGACATCCATACGCATATTCATGACGCTATAAGTATTTCATGATTTACAGAGTTATCCAGACTTACAGGTTGAGTCATTTACTCCATGTTTCTTCCATGTCTTTTATATACTTATTTATGTTCCATACATACTCAGTACATTATTCGTTATGACGTCCTTTTATTGGGGACGCTACATTCATGCCTGCATGTATAGAAAATCAGTTTGATGAGCTCTCATAGTAGACAAGGTTAGCATTCACCGAAGGATCGGTAAGACTCCACCTCATTCGGAGTGCACCCGAGTCTATGAGTCATCGTGTCAGAATTTTGCTACAGACTTATGGGTAGGCTGGTACCCTGTCCCATTTGATGTCAAATACTCTTAGAGGCTTTGTATATAGAGGTTTATTTGTACAGTATGTCAGAGGCCTTGACAGCCCATATGTTTTCATGTTTTAAGAAAGATGGTTCATTGATATAGTCTTTTCCCACTTATAGTTATACATTATAAGTTGTGGCCATGTTGGCCCAGTTACTAATGATAGTACGATAAGAAAGATATGTTACCTTTGTACTCGGTTGAGTAAGGAATCGGGTTCCCGTCGTGACCCTTTGGTTTGGGTCGTGACAAAAGTAGAATAAACTACCTTTCGTCTATTTTGGATAACCCACAAACACACATACATCTATTCTCGCCTCCAATTTATCTGTTTTCCCGTTTAGCATATGTGTTGTAGAGCCCCAAACTCGAATATGCTGCAGACTAAACTTGCGCCCAGTCCACAATTCTATAGGGGTCAAAGTCTTTGAAGGAAGTAAATTCATAACGTAATTTGTTGTTTCTAAGGTATGTCCCTAGAAGGATGAGGGAAAATTAGAATAACTCATCATTGATCTAACAATTTCCATAAGAGTCTTATTTCTTCTTTCAGCTACACCATTTGTTGTGGTGTTCCAGGTGCAGATAATTGAGAGGTAATTCCACATATTGACAATCAACTAATAAATTCAGCACAGAGGTACTCCCCACCACGATCAGATTGTAGTGTCTTGATATATTTATTACGTCGTTTTTCAATCTCTATCTTAAATTCTTTGAACTTTTCAAAACATTCAGATTTTCAACGCAACAATTAAATATATCCATACTTTGAGTAATCATCTATGAATGTCACAAAATACTCAAAACCACCTCTTGCTTGGACATTCATTGGACCACACAAATCAGAATGAATTAACTCTAATTTATTACTTGCTCGATTTCCTT
The DNA here is from genome assembly GCA_005239525.1 of Nicotiana knightiana. Taxonomy (NCBI): domain Eukaryota; kingdom Viridiplantae; phylum Streptophyta; class Magnoliopsida; order Solanales; family Solanaceae; genus Nicotiana; species Nicotiana knightiana. The sequence continues at coordinate 48,148 of ML414203.1, read as the reverse complement.
TTGAGGGGAAATTTCGTTTTGTCATTTTTGAGAGATAATCCTTTGTGTTGGGTTCGTGTGTTCTGGGTGCTATCGAATCTGGTTGCGATATATTTGGAAGCATATTGATGTTGATCAGCTTAGAGGTTTGCTATAGTTCCTATCGAAGGAGATGGAGTTCCATGACTTGTTGATCTAATGAAGGGTAATGAGTTCTGCGTGTTTCTTTCATCATAGGCAGTGTACAAAGGTTTTAGAGAGAGTTTTGTTTGATATGAGGTTTATTACCAGTACAAGATTTATTTTTAAACAGCTAAGGTGATTAGAAATTATTGCTATGAGTATGAGGTATATCATGTGATTGTGTCTTGGATTATGGTTATGGCTTGATTTAGTTTGTTCAGACTTATACAGTGTTTTGATGCGATATTCTAGTTTTCTAGGAATATCGGATGTAGAAATTGGATTCTAAGGCTTATGGGCTAGGTTGGATGAAGAAATTTTAGTTATGTTGTGTTATCAGAACTATGTGGGATAGGGTAACGTGGGATCACCCCCGGGTATGTGCGTGGTAAGGTTATACGGTGGTTTGATGGTTATGAGAACAACTCTGGCACGTTTGAGGACGAACGTATGTTTAAGTTGGGGAGGATGTAATGACCCAACCGGTCATTTTGAGAATTTTCACTTCGCTCGATTATTTAAGGGCATGAGTAGCTCCGTGTGATGTATTATGACTTATGTGAATCGTCGGTTTTGGTTTTCAGGTTATTCGGAATTTGATTTAGAAGAATGATTCTCAGCTAGAAGCTTAAAATTGGAAAGGTTTGACCAAGTTTGACTTTTTGAGAATTTGACCCCGGAACGGAGTCTTGATGGTTCCGTAGGTCCGGATAGTGATTTTGGACTCGAGCATATGCCCGGATTTGCATTTTGATGTTTCTAGAAGTTTTCAACACCAATTGGCGAAAATTGGAGGTTTGAAGGCTTGGGAAGTTCATCAGTTTGACCAGAAGTTGACTTCGAAGATATCAGATTCGAATTTTGGTTCCGCGAGTTGGAATAGCTTCGTCATGCCATTTGGGAATTGTGTGCAAATTTTGAGTTCATTCCAGTATGATTTGATATGTTTCGGTGCGTGTTTTGGAAACTTGAAAGTTCAAAATTCATTAGGTTCGAATTGAGATGTGATTCGCTGCTTCGATGTTGTTATGTGTGTTTTGAGGCCTCGAGTAGGTCTGTGTTATGTTATGATTGGACGGGGTCCGAAGGGACTCGGGCGTGTTTTAGATTGTGTTCGGATCATTTCCTTCAGTATTTCAGCTGCTGGTTCTGGTGTTCCGCACTTGCAGTTGGTATTGTGCAGGTGCGATGACCGCAAGTGCAGTGGGGTGGTGTAGATGCGGAGTTGGTGTTGGCTTGGGAAAATTGCTGGTGCGAGAAATGATGCGCATTTCCAGTCCTGGAGATGCAAGAATGGGCCACAGATGCAAGAATGGGCCACAGATGCGAATGAGGAAGATTTGGGCAATTCCGTAGAAGCGGACGAAGGGTCAGAGAAGCGACTCTGCAGGTGCGAGACCTGGAGCACAGATGCGGGCCTAGTGCTTTAAGTGATTTTTGTAGAAGCGGGAACTTTATCGCAGAAGCGGTTCCGCCGGCGCAGAAATATGGCCGCAGGTGTGAAAGGCCTAGGCAGAATGTTTAAAAACAAGGGTTCGCGATTTTGGCTTCATTTTGACTTTTCCAAGCTCGGATTGAGGCAATTTTGGAGCGAGTTTCATCATAAGGATTTGGGTAAGTGTTCTCTACTCGGTTTTTATTATATTCCATGAATCTATCTTCAATTTAAGCTTTTGGTTGATGATTCCTAAAGAGGCAATTGGGGGTTTTGGCCTAAAGTTTCATATTACAAATTTTTGAGTTTTGAACATCGAATTGGAGTCGGATTTGAGTGAAACTAGTATCGTTGGACTCATAATTTAATGGGTTGTTGGATTTTTATGAGTTTTGTCGGGTTCCGAGGTGCGGGCCCGAGTTGGGCTTTTTGACCGATTTCGGGCTTTGATTCAAGATTTGATCTTTTTTTTTATCGGGATTGGTTCCTTTAGCATAGTTTGATGTATTTAATTGTTGTTGGTCAGTTTCGAACCGTTTGGAGGTCAGAACGCACGGGATGGCAGCTTTGGAGCATCACTTGGACTACTCGGCATTAGCTCGTTCGAGGTAGGTAACTCTTCTAAACTTAGTGCTGAGGGTATGAAACCTCGCAATACGTGTTATGTGATTGATATTGAGATGACTCACATACTAGGTGATGGGCGTGTGGGTGTGCACCCTGTGAATTTGAACTCTATTGTTCCCATGGCACTGTATAGTGGCCCTATTTTATTAATATTCGTGTTTTCACCATGTGATAAAATAACTGAGCTATCAATCATGTTAAATATCATGTTTAGGCTTTATGCTAATATCCCATAGTGGTCGTTTCTTACTGTCATCTCGCTGATTTCATTGATATTTCGTACTCAGTCATATGCATGCATTCATACCATATCTCAGTCTCAGTTTTTGTTTATTGATACATCATATCGTTGGTGTCGATCTAGTTTCATGACATTGTGAGCCCGAGAGTGAGACTGGAGAGATTAATGGTTGAGTGAGGTTGAGAGCCTGATTGTGAGTGACAGTTATGGGATCGGGCTACACGCCGCAGCATGTTATATTGATTTATGTATGGATCTGAATTATGATAGCACTTGGGCTGTAGGAACCCCTCCGGAGTCTATACACACCCCCAGTGAGCGCGGATGATATTATTGAGGGATGGACCTGGACGTGGATTTGTCCGAAGTGCTTCATACCTGGAGATGGATTTCCCCACAGGGTTGAATTGCCCTTTTTCCTCGGTACTGGGTGACTTATAGTCAGTGTTTTACATGTTCCGGGATGGATTTCCCTAGGCCGTGTGGGACATATACAGTACCGAGTAGTTGAGCATGGTGAGTGGAAAGTGTGATACAGTGACATTGAGTACTGTGAGAGTGTGAGTACATGATTCATCTATGAGATACATGGCATTTTCATGTACACATGACATACATGCATAGAGATGCATTTTTTTTCTCATGTTGTACGGTATCACGTCATTCATGAATTTTTACACACATTGATATGTGGGCATAGAGAGGTATTTTACACTTGCTATCTGGAAAGAAAACAAAACATCTAAATTATTATGGAAAGAATTTGTGGAAAAGTTTACGGATTTTAAATTATCTCATATTTTACGACGATTTCGGTAAAGGATTTGAGTTTTCACTGATACTCTTGAAAAGTGAAACTATTTTCGGAAAACTATGAAAAAGTTGAGCATTTTTATCGATGTGTTACTTTCTTATTTATATGCTCTACGTTGTTATGAACTGCTATTGGCTATTGGTGTTGGACCCGACCTATGGTCCAGCTCGTCACTGCTTTCAACCTAAGGTTTAGTTTATTACTGACTAAGTACATGGGGTCGGTTGTACTGATACTACACTTCTGCACATTGCGTGCGAATGTTGGTTGCAGTTGTTGCTGTGCTTGAGGGTTGCTGGATTTGAAGATGTACCCGCGTCCATGTTGTAGTTGTCTCTGTTGTTCGGGGTAGTCTTAAATTAAATTGTGCTATTTATGTTCTTTTCAAACAGACTATATATTTATTTAATTTCCGCTTGTAAACTCTATTCTTAGAAGCTCATGATTTGTATTACCAGCCCTTGGAAAATGTAATAGATCCAGATGATGTCTTCTGTTTAATTGATTTGCTAACATGATTGAGATTGGATAGTTATTAGTTGGCTTACCTAGGGGGTTTGGTTAGGTTCCATCACGACTAGCGAATTTTGGGTCGTGACAATTATTGAATATTAAAATTCAAAACACACTATGCACGTATAATCCATGCACCTTGAACAACAAGTTTCGATGAGAAAGAAGTTATTCTTTCAATATACATATGTAACGACAGATTATTCAGTCCATAAATTTAAACAGGCCATACTCAGATGGAGAGTAAACTGTTAATTAAGTCAAGTGAATATCAACATTCAAGTAAATACAAGTAATCAACTAGTATAACCTAGTGATTTCTATAATGAGTTTATCCGATATGAAAAAAGACTTATGTCAACGTGTAAAATCATTATATCACCAGAATTTAAACCTGGAGTCCATAGGAAACCATCCCTACCACCACTGGATTAAAACAACTCAAAAATAAATTTGAAATAATTTCAGAAAATTAGAAAAACGCCCAAAACACCAGATTAACGACATCGAAAGCCCGAAAAATTGACTTACGTCATGAGCGAAGCTGATGTGTATTGATCACTGGGCCGTTTCGCATGGACCTGCAAAAATTTAGCTCAATCGGAGTCCGTCAACATATTGACCGCCGATTTTCTGGCCAATTCGGCCAAATAGTAGCTTTTGCTTTCCTTTGGATTAATGAAATTTTCAGATTATTCTAATCAAATATCATCAACAATAAGAAGATATTACATGATTTTCAAAATAATAAAAAATTCTCGGAATAAATATTCATGCTCCAAACAGTGCAATTTTATAGAAAAACAATCTTTACATGTAATTCAAAAACTTGCATATAATCATGATGCTTCTTTTCATGTTCATCCTAATTGTTTAATTATACGTAATTAGGATCTGATAACTATTGATGGATTATATATCGTAGCGGAAGCAATTACAGTATCATATTCATGTGTAAATTAAACAATTAGCACATACAACAATTATTCGAGTTGCCTCATGAAGCGTGAACAAAGCAGATTAATCTCGGTCTTCAGTTCCAGAGTAGCAAGATAGCAACCTCAGTAAAATAGTTCCATGGTCTTCTACCGTGCTACCCAAATAATATCCCGAAAGAGAGAATTTCGAGTGGGCGAAATTCCAAGGAAACACGTGTCAAAACCAGTGCAAAAATGGCCATCCCTATATGGAGTATATGTTGATACCCAATTTTTCCCTATAATATTTTTCAAATGCATATATACCTTCAAAACTATGCATTAACATCAATTAACATTTTTCCATAATTTCTGCATTTTTAAGGATTTTAATTAACTTATCCTAGTATTTTTATTTATATAAATAATTACTAAGTGAATTACAAATGAATTTATAACAATTTTATGGTTTAATTTTGCTATTTATATTTATATTAAGCTTAAATTATTTCACAAATAGCCACATTTACAATTCTTAGGTTATAATTGCAATAACTTTGCAATTATAGCCCATGCATGCATTATTATATTATTTTTCCAGAAAATAGCTTGGTATATTTTTAAAATGTTGAGTAATTATTTTAAAGCATTTCTATGCATGAAAATTATTTTTATAATCATATAATTATTTTTATAAAATATGTTTTATCAATTATTTGAGTATTTAACAAATTGCCCTTTTTATTTTAGACTTAACCCTTTTAATACCAGCCCAAAACCCCTTAATGTTTGTCCATCTAACTGGGGCAGAATTTTGAGGAGGACCCTCAAAATTCTACGGCAGGAGAAGTCGCAATGTCTCGGATCGTGTCACAGTCATTGGTTCATCTAACCAATTTTCTAAAAAACATAATTTTTACTATGACTTTGAAAACTACGCATAATTGCTTTTGAAATAACTCTGTTTAGCAAACGCTACCCCCAATGATTTGAACAGGATATTTAGACCGAGCAAAGTAAGTCAAGCAAGTCGACGGAGGCACGAACCGACCTCCCCCTTACAGAACTAACGACTTTTCTTTGAATACAGGAACAAGGAATATGCATGCCTCGAAATCACAACCTTCATAAAAACTACGATACTGAATCCACTTCCAACCAAGAAATACTCTGCTATCACCTACTATTTGTTCTTTTTGCATGAGACTAAGCTCTGTCTCAACCTTGCATGAGGCTAAGCCATGCCTCCATATTTGCATAAAGACTAAGCACTGCCTTCAATTCTGCATGAGGCTATGCCCTGCCTCCATATTTGCATAAGGCTAAGCGTTACCTTCTCTTTTCATGAGACTAAGCTCTATCTTAATCTTGAATGAGGCTAAGCCCTGCCTTCATATTTGCATAAAGGCTAAGCATTGCCTTCAATTCTGCATAAAGCTAAGCACTGCCTTCTCTTTGCATGAGATTAAGCTCTGTCTCAATCTTGCATGAGGCTAAGCTCTGCCTCCATATTTGCATAAGGCTAAGCGTTGCCTTCTCATTGCATGGTACTAAGCTCTGTCTTAATCTTACATGAGGCTAAGCCCTGCCTCCATATTTGCATGAGGCTAAGCCATGCCTCCATATCTGCATAAGGCTAAGAAATGCCTTCCATCTGCATCGGACTAAGCCCTGTCCCGAACCTTGCATGAGACTAAGCCGTGTCTCCATATTTTCATGAGGCTAAGCCATACCTCCGTATCTGCATAAGGCTAAGCCTTTCCTTTCACTTGCATAGGACTAAGCCCTGTCTCAAAATCTTGCATGAGATTAAGCTCTGCCTCCATATCTGCATAAGGCTAAGCCTTGCCTCTCCATTTACATAAGACTAAGCATTGCCTTCCATCTGCATGGGACTAAGCCCTATCCCGAATCTTTCATGAGGCTAAGAACTGCCTCCTATTTGTATAAGGCCAATCATTGCCTTTTATTTTCGAGACTAAGCACTGTCTCTCCGACACTATCTATTTTCTCTTCTTTCGGGCTAAGATCTGCCCTCAAATTCATACAAGACTAAGCCATGTCTTGTCGCTCCTAGCATCGTGTCTTTGCATATCATGGGTTGAAATATCGCCAACTTGTCCAAAGGCGTCATTGTCTAAATGCATCATCCTCATAGCCGGAAGACACCATGTCAAGGCCTGAGGATCTCTCACATTTGCATATTATTATTCAAAGGCGTCATGGTTAGGAGGCATCATTTTCATGGCCCGAGAACACCATTTCATGGCCTACGAATCCCTCACTGAACAATTCATGGCCTAGGACATCATGGTCTAAGGACGTCATCCTCAACCGTCAAAAGACAATTCTCTTGGTCTGAAGGGAATCTGCATCATGTTTAAATTTCCGCACAAATATATGCTTGTAGTATCTCTTTACTTGTAGGTGACCCGATAAGCAACCGCTATCCCAACAGAAGCAATCCCCCTCTAGTTCTTTTAAATTATCTCAAACCTGACCACTCACCATAACTAGTTTTTCACCTATTCCAAAACCTCATGTCCGTTCTTGTGATGACTTCATCGGTATATTCCGTCGATGAATCCAGAACTACACACGGCTTGATTCCTGTAAAAACAGGGATATGTAGGCGGCTCAGGAACCAGAGTGCGGCCTAAATATCTCAAACCATCTCGCTCGATCAAAATTGGCCATCATATCTATACCCGACAACTCTTTCATCCTTCCCAGGTAAAGAGGGGCAGCTGTTGATACCAAATCTTTTCCTATAATATTCTTCAAATGCATATATACCTTCAAAACTATGCATTAGCATCAATTAACATTTTTCCATAATTTCTACATTTTTAAGGATTTTAATTAACTTATCCCAGTATTTTTATTTATATAAATAATTACTAACTGAATTACAAATGACTTTATAACAATTTCATGATTTAATTTTGCTATTTATATTTATATTAAGCTTAAATTATTTCAAAAATAGCCACATATTAAACTTTGCAACTATAGCCCATGCATGCCAGAAAATAGCTTGGTGTATTTTTAAAATATTGAGTAATTATTTTAAAGCATTTCGATGCATGAAAATTATTTTTATAATCGGTTAATTATTTTTATAAAATATTTTTTATCAATTATTTGGGTATTTAACAAATAGCCCTTTTTATTTCAGACTTAACCCTTATAATACCAACCCAAAACCCCTTAATATCAACCCATAAAAAACCCATCCCAAAACCCCTTAGGCCCAATCTGCATACACCCGACCTAATAACCTCGTTTAATCGTGGCCGTTGATCAAAATGATCAACGGTCCACGGTTAAACTTACCTTAACTAATCCCTAACTAACCCTAACCCCTCTCATTTCGCTCAATCTTCCATCACCCGCTTCTCTCACCCCTCCAACTCTCTCTCAACTCACCCTAACCCTAATCGCCGTCACCAGCGAGAACCTCCATTCTATGGTGTTTCCGTGTCTTCTCCGACCACCACTCTTCTCCTATACTCCATGGCTCTTCCATTTCATGTGTCCTCGAGAAGATATCAAGGAAAGCCAACCTGTTTTGGTTTGAAACTTGTTTATCGGCCTGTCTCAGGCCATTTTTGTTTGTAAGTAAGGATTTCCTCTTGTTTTTATTTCGAATCCACGGGTTTTTGACTGATTCTGTTCATCTCTTGTTAATTAACTATTTCGATTTTTAATCACTCTTTCAAAAACTAGGGTTCATCACAGACTTTGCTTCAAAGATTTTTCTAACTTCTCAGTGTTTAAATAATTCTTTCTTCATCATGTTGACTAATTTTCGCATGAATGTTCAAACCCTAGACAATTCTATGTGAATATTCATTTCATTTCGATATTATTGGTTATTTCTGCGATGCTAGTCATATTCATTTATTCCATCTCTTGGATTCAAATGTTTTCCCTGTTAAAATTAGTATTCTTTGAGATTTTTGCCCTAATTGATCTCTATTACTGGTGCGAACCTGATTTTCTTGTTAATCCTGTATTTCTGTGAGGTTTTACTTAGTCGATTTCTATTTAGAGAATCTGAGTAATTCTTGCCCATAAAATTAGTATTTTTTGAAGATTTTTTTACTGATTATTTCCAATTAATTACCCTGTTATAATTTGTGTGCCGAAACTTCTCCTTATTTGTGACTTGTTTCCCTATTTTACTTACCTTAATTAACGAACAGAAGTTTGGGGATTTTTACTGACTCTTTATATGGCATGATTTTGGATTCTTTGCCTTAATTAAACCTCCTATTGTGACCGTTAATTGATTACTCCCAAATCAAGGGGTCTATTCCGGACTCCCTTATGGGAATTGATTCTGTGATTATTTGATTATCCTTAATTGATTGAATTCTGATTCTCTTTACCTTATTTGTTCTACTCCCTAGGTGCTATATATACACTCTTATTCTACCTCTAAAAGACACGAACAACAGTTCAAAAAGGCACACACACACATAAACTTTCTCTCATCTCTCTCTGCTACTTGTGTTTATTTCTTGTCTAGCCGGCTGAAAGCCAAGGCTAGACTTTTGAATCCTGCCTACTTTACCTTCTGTTTCTGCTTCCTTAACTGGTCAATGTCATTATGAAATTCAAATTTATGTGCTCCTTGTTGATTTGTTTCTGCTAAGGCTATGTCTCTTATGTACTAGTGTGACTACTGCATAGTTAACTCTGTTAATTGCCTGATCAGCATGTTTAAATTTCACTCTTGTTGTTTATTACTTTAACCAGCATTTTTACCTTAGTTTAAGTACTTCCATCTTTCCTATTTACTTCCTTCAACCAGCATGCTTATTTTGTGTCTCAGGCTCCTGTAGGCATATAAATTTTATTAAAATTAAATCCACAAAAGAATTTGGATTATAATTTTAAACTCAAGATATCTTAGTCCAAATAAATAGTATGGGCTAATATAATTTAATTAATTATATAAGTCCAATATATATGGATTAAATAAATAAGTCTTAATTAATTGGGCTAGCCCAATAATTGGGTTAAAGTGATGAGCCCACTTTATTAGGCCCAATATGCCATCTTCCTAAAGGCCCAATGCCACCTGTTAAATGGTGTGGCACTCCAAGTCAAACAAAAGAGACAATAGGATCATGCCACGTGTCAAAATGACAAGGCATGTTAAGCCACACTAAAAGGCCAATGAAGCTACGCCATGTGTGCAAGTGACATGTTCTGGCCAATCTAATGCGACCATGTCACACTTTAATTTGATTGGTCGGAAAGAATTTGTTCTTATCATAGCTCTTCCCCTCCTACAACTATAAATGGGAGTCTTCATAACCCAGAAAAGAGACCAGAAGTTATAACAAGAAGCAAGAGAGAACTCGTGGATCAAACGCCGCAAATTTCTCTACAAGTTTAAAGCTTCAAGCAATCAAGTTCAAGTTCAAGCTCAAGAACGAAGAACAATTCAAGTATTCAAGATCAAGAACGAAGTCAAATAAAATACAAGGCATTCAAGATCAAGACTACTTGTTCATGATACAATTCGTGGCAACAACCGAAGTGTTCGCGACGGATAAATCAAATTCAAATTCAAGATCAAGCTCAAAGGCCCTTGAATTTATACTAGAAAAGTAGAATCAGAGGATTCATAGAGATTGTACACTCAAATATTCAAAATCAAATACTATGATTGTTGCAATATTTTCGGCTTGATTTTATTTTCTCGACAAACTTTATTGTCTACAAATTCTGGCACGCCCAGTGGGACAATCTCTACCTCTCATCTAAAATTTTCAATCATCAAAGTTCAAGAACAACGAAATGGCTTCCAAGAAAATGAACTCCAGTTCAACTTCCGCCAAGGCTGCTAATTCCAGGTTCTATACTGATGTGGAAAACATACTCGGAGTTACCTTTGGAAGCTTTGGACCAGTTATGAGGAGCAAATAAAGCTCTTTAGGACAACAAGAACCCCAAGTGCCGTCCGCATCTACCCCTGTTTTCGGATCTTCATCCTCAAAAGGAGCAAGATCTTCCACAAATGCACCCGAAGGAGGTAGCGATGTTGCTGAAAAGATTAAGAAAACTCTTGCTCTGCTTGACCTCTCCAGATCCAAGCACCCTGTTGTGGAGGAAGATGATGATGCTTCAAGTGATGGATCCTCCCCACTTACACCATATAGAATGAGCCAATAAAGGATCAATCTGTGTGAAAATCCGTGCTAGTCTCCATCATCCATGACAATCATGCAAGCCATGGTGACAAACACTTCATCTATGGAGGAGCAGTTGGCAAACTTGACAGAAGCAATCCCTGGCTTGACCAAGTTCATGCAAAATAAAGATGCTAGAATCGACAAGCTAACAGATAGGGTGGGAATCCTGATGGAAGAAGAATCCACCCATACACCTGGCAAACTCCCAGAAGTTCAAGAGATTGATCCTCCCCCACGACAAGTTGCATCCACTAAGGAAATTTCAGTCTCTTCGGAAGGGATGATTCCAATCAATCAACTAAAGGAGCTTATTTAAGGGACTATAAGAAACAAATGGAGTCGCTTCCAAGTCATCCTTTACCTATGCAAAGCCGTACACTTCAACGATCGATATGTTGAAGATGCCTATTGGCTATCAACCTCCAAAATTTCAACAACTTGATGGCAAAGACAATCCAAAGCAACATGTGGCGCACTTCATTGAGACATGCAACAATGCTGGGACTTATGGAGATTACCTAGTCAAGCAGTTTGTACGCTCATTAAAAGGAAATGCTTTTGATTGGTACACAGACCTCGAGGCTGGATCTGTTGATAGTTGGGATCAACTAGAGCAAGAATTCATCAATCGCTTTTATAGCATGAGATGTACTGTGAGTATGATAGAACTCACAAGTACTCGTCAACGGAAGAGTGAACCAGTTATCGACTTTATCAATCGGTGGAGAAATACAAGCCTCAACTGTAAAGACAAGCGTAGTGAAACTTCTGGCATAGAGATGTGCATCCAAGGTATGCATTGGGTATTGCGCTAAATCTTGCAAGGTATCAAGCCTAGCACATTTGAAGAACTTGCAACTCGTGCCCATGACATGGAATTGAGCATGGCCTCTGCTGGAAATGAAAGGCTGCCCATCTATGAAACTCACAAAGGGAACGACAAGCAAGAAGCCAGAAAATGGAGAAAGTTTGTACCAAGATCTGAAAATAAAGAAGCTATGAATGTCAACACATCACTTGTGAAGTTCACGATGAAGGTGAACAAGAAGCAGAGTATGAAATCCACTATGTTTCAAGATAAGCCAAGTGGAAAGTTGACTCTAAAAGAAATGCAAGAGAAAGAGTACCCATTTATGGATTCTGATGTGCCACCTATTTATGAAGAACTCTTTGAGTTAAATGTCATTGAGCTTCCGGAGATGAAGCGACCAAATTAAACTTTTAAAATTGATGACCCAAATTACCGCAAATACCATCGACTTGTGAGCCACCCTATAGAGAAGTGCTTTGTCTTCAAGGACAAAGTTATGGACTTGGCTCGAAGAAGATCGTGTTTGAAGATGAGAAAGCAAGTGCAAACCAAGTCTCTATCACATTTGACTCATTTCGTCCAGATAAATTATTTAGTTTTAAAGAAAGTAAAGATGAAGAATTACTGGAGAACTACAAAGTTGAAGAAGGTCAACCTGAGGACGATGAAGGTTGGACGTTAGTGAATCGTCGTAGGCGCCACAAAAGGAGCCCACGAAAAGGATCAATGGAACAACCAACAAGGAAAATAATGGTGAAAAGGCCTAGGATATGGAATCCAGTTAAGCATGAAAAGAAAGCGAAAATAGAGGTGCATCACCCTCAAAAGCCACGACATCCGGTGACCTTGGAGGATTTTTACCAAGTTGGTTTCGCACGAAGATTTCCCATGGGAGTATTGATGCCTCTTTTTGACATACTGACGAAGGGAAAGAACGGAGTGATGACCTACCATTGGCACCATCTTTGGAAAATCTTATCGAGTCCACTCCTCAAGAAGTTAATGCTTGTGAGGAAAAAGTCACATTCATAAATGACGATCTTCTGCTAAGTGACACTCCTCATAACCGCCCATTGTACCCGGTTGGCTATATGCGTGATGAAAGGGTAAATCAAATTTTCGTTGATGGAGGATCATCAGTGAACATTTTGCCAATTCGCACTGTGAAAGAACTTGGTATTCCCTTGAACGAACTCGCAGAAAGTCGTGTGATGGTCCAAGGATTCAACCAAGGGGGGCAAAGAGCCATAGACGCGATCAGGCTGGGAATGACTATTGAAGATATGCATCAAGTGCATGGCTGCATGTGATCGATGCGAAGACTTCATACAATGTTTTGCTCAGAAGGCCTTGGATACATGAGAATAAACTAGTTCCATCTACCTACCATCAATGTTTAAAATACTACGAGGGTGAAGTCGAGAAGAAGATAGTTGCTGATGATGAGCCATTCACCGAGGATGAGTCACACTTTGCTGATGCAAAGTTCTACTTGAAGAACCGCATTGTGAAGGAGATAAAATTTGATGATGGCATGAAAAGAAAGAATGACGATCCCATAACCAAAAGATTTGAGGTGACTATTGGTAAAGCCAAAGACGTTAATGAGGAGGTACAACCTAACGCGAATAAATCTCATAGAGGGGATAGTGCATCTTATGGCAAGAAAGTAAGTTATAAGCTCCAATATGTCTCTAAAAAGAAGAAAGACGATGGTGAATCATCTAATCTCCAAACCAACATGCTAAAGGAGTTAACTCTTCTGGTAAAATGAATTGAGGCGGTAAAGTTTCCTCAAAGCTGCTTGTAGGGTTCGTAGCCCAAAATCGTTTGCAGAATGTGGCACCCCTACAAAGCGAACAAATGAAGGTTTTGATCCTAACGCTTACAAGCTATTTGTGAAAGCTGGATACATTACCGATGAGCCGTCAAAGTTAGGGAAGCTCCCATCAGAAGCTGCAACGAGGCAACCACGTGAAGGTTTGGGATACAAGCAACTGTCACCAGTGAGCATATCAATAAGGAGGGCGAGTAGCAATTATATCACTGTAGAAGACGAATCTACCCCTTCTAACAGGCCTTCCGTCTTTGACAGACTTGGAAAATCAACAGCGAGAACTTCCATATTTGAGAGATTGGGTCCATTAAAGAAGGGGAATAAATTCCAGAGAAATTATCGAAATACAAGAACACCCGCTTCGCCCAAAATTCAGAAGATCTCTAAAGATTTCCAAAGTTTGGTTCCTTCTAGAATGAGGTGACAAACAAAAGTCATGGTTTCTTGTGATGAAGTACTGAAAGTGAAGCCATACATTGTGGTCTACACTAAATAACGTGATGACGATGAAGAAAGTGTGGGTTCTTCGTATCATGTCACTGTACAAGGCAAGAACGGTGTTCCATATTCAATGGAGGATAATGCAGAATTGGAGGATGTTTCACCATGTTATCACATATCTTTTAATCATGGGGAACCTCGAGAAGATGAAGATGCAAAAGATGCTCCTCCAGAACTTGAAGAAGGGTGAAGGCAATGATTGACACCTTAAAAGAAGTTAACCTTGGCACTGATAAAGAACCAAGACCCACCTACCTAAGTGCTTTATTAGAAGTTGTTAACCTATGTCACTGCATAGTTTTGAAGATTGACAAATGGCTGACCAGTTGAACCAGGTCCATCAGAGCACACATCTTGAACCGAATAAGCTGGCACATGAATCGTATATGCATAGGAAATGTTTGTGAATATGAAATATCAATGAACCAAGAGATTGTCTCGGATGTTATAGACGTCAATACCACACAAGAATATAGTTAATTGTGTGCTGTCTTACTTGAAAAACCTGGTTCTTCTTGGTGTTCAACTACTGCTGTTTGCGGAATAATAAAAGCAGTAAAGTAAAAACACAGAGATTTTTACGTGGAAAACACCTGGCTCAAAAGGTGAAAAACCACGACCTACACATCAGTAGGATTTTCTCAAACACTTCACTAAAACTCTGAGCCAAACGGACTTACAAAATAAACTCTTTTGTAATCCTAGGATTAACTCTAATCCTCTTTGTATCAACTAGCCTCTAGCTAATTTCTACAGACTTCAAGCTAAATCTAACTTGAACAATGTGTACCTATTACAATTTGGTTCTAAGAAAGATGAAAAGATACAATGTTAAAACTTCTACTACAACCAACTAGACTCAATGATAAACAGATGGAACTGGTTCTTCTAGCTGGTATGTAGCTTCAGATTCACACTCTCCAATTTGGCTCGAACTACTTGCAAAATTTCTTCAAGAATTTTTGCTCTCAATTCTTGATAAATTTCTGCTTTTGTGCGTCTACATATCATAAGAACAATTTGCAATATATAGGAGTTAGTAGATAAGAAGTTAACTAGAATCCTAATCCAACTTCGTTTTAACATTGTGAAAGAGTTCTAGTCAAACTCAACTCCTAAATCCTTCCTTATCTTTGATTCTGTTCTTATTGAATAAGGAGTCCTTCTTCAATTTCATTTTTGCAATCTTTTCGATTAAAAGATATCTCAATTTTAGCAGAATACATTTATCTCATGCATGTGCATCTCATGTGCCTTTAACTCTGCTGGTCTATGTCACTTGTGATGGACCTGGTTCATCTCGAAGTTACTTTGTCAATCTTCAAAACTATTTCCTTTCTTGGGCCAACAAATTCCCCCTTTTTGATGATGACAAACTTTGTGCTTCAGGCCTGTTTCAGCTTAGTCCAACAGTGACACATATTAGAGTATTAAGCATTTATCACAAAGAACCAAGTTCATTAGGTTATAAATATCACATGTTCAGAGCACAACCTATCTTCCCCCTTTTGACATTATCGAAAAGTTCCAAAAAAATTGTATGAATCCCAAATTTTTAACACTTACTCATGGCCGTTGGGGCAACTGCATATGCAATCATGGATTAATCATCAATAATCAACTAAGAATTCAAACTATCAAAAAATAGAGATACTGAATCATAGCAAAAAGAATCAGATTTCATTGCTAGAGCGAATATGATTCTTCCACAATCCACAAAATAAAACAAAAATAATTAAAACATGAGCAACAAAAAAAATTCTGAATCTGGGTTACTGAAAGTTCTAGGCAGGCTAGGAAATTAAGTCTTGGAAGAACTGTAGACTCGGTTTGTTTAGCCGAGATAGATGGTTCAGCAGACTTAGAAACAGATGAAGACTTCTTTGAGGAAGTCTTGACTTTATTGAGCTTAGGGGTCTGAACCTCTACTTCTGCCACTTTTTTCACCTTGATGGACCAGGTCCATCTCATCCACTTCAACAGCCTCAATAGGCTCAAAAACCTTTTCTTTCCCTTTTTCCACTCTTTTCTTCTTACTCTCCTCTAAAGCTCTCTTCAACTCGTCCTCACTTTTCTTTAACTTGCTCCTTGTAGTTCTTTTCTTCTTTGGATTATAATTATACATTTTCAGCAGACCCGCCAGGGTTTCCTAAGTAGATGAACCAGGTTCATCTGTGTGCTTTCCTAGATTTACTAACCCTTCTGCAGTTTCTCCTGATTCACTTCCCCCTGCGTTCTTGCTACTTTCTTCCTCCTTCTCTGGCTCAGCACCACATATAACCATTTTTACAGATTCTTGCCCTGTTCCCCTCTCTTCACTCCTTACTCCCCCTCTCTCTTTTTATTTTTTTTTTTAATTTTGTTTTTACCACCTCTTCTTCTCATCTCTAGCAGTTCCACATCCTTCACAGACCCAACCAATATGAACCTATTTTCTAAGTTTTTCAGCAACGTCAAAGATGACCTCAGAAGAAAGGTTTGGGACAGATGTTACCTGAGTCATCAGAAATTCGGGAATCGTTTTGTGAGGGAGGGGATGGCTTGAATGAACTTTTAGTTTTGATTTGACGGTTAAGGCTTCCCTAGATCTAGGTATTTTAATTTGGTGAGGATTCTTGTTGAAACGGAACTGGTTCAAAGTCAAATGGATAGGCTTTGAAAATATTTTGAGTTTGGGCAGAGTTCTGCTCATGATTTAATTATTAGTATTTCAAAGTGTGTAGAGTGTAGAACACATACCTCGCCTTTCAGATGAACCAGCATGATGAACCAGGTTCATTATTTCAGAATCCTCTTGATCAAGCCTCAATTTTGCAAAGATAGAAAATTTTCATTTGTGATCAGTGAGTCATATCAAAACATGGCATAAGAGTATACTTTTTACAGTATGAGACTGAGCAATTGTTAAACTGATTATTTACTCCCGTTTCAGACTTTTTTAGCCAAGTTTTTTCTTTGTTTTCAAATTTTAATGTATTTACATTCTGAACTGGCTCAATTAAATGATCTTAATCATCCCTAATAGTAACTTGTTCCTTTCAAAATGCTCTTTACTCAGTGCTTTTGTAAAGATATCTGCATGGTTTCACAACCAACTAGTTACTCCTTGATGTTCCTTCATTGCTTTGTTGCGGTGGAACACGTTCAGGTACAGGTTCCAACAAAGTTTGGGAATTATTTTGTTCTATTCCCCCTGTCATGTTGCCCGGGATGGATGAACATGTTCCATCACATGTTCCTTCCTCCAGTGTTGCTTTAGTTTGTATAGAGTTTCTGACCAGCCCAATTTCTTCATCATCTTGTTCATTACCAACCCTAGTGATTTCTCCTTTCTTTTAATTTTCAAAGGAGACATTTACTCCTTTGAGGTCCTCAAGTGAAAGGAACTAGTCCTTGTTGCCAGTCATGTGTTTTGAGCAGCCACTATCCATGTACCATATTTGGCTACTACCTTTCACTTGAATCTACAAAAGAGAATCAGAGGTTAGTTTTAGGAACCCAAACTAGTTTGGGTCCCTTGCCTTGAGAAAAAGGGATGAATCAATTTCTTTTTAGTGCAGGCAGGTAACCAATTTTTCCTTCGAACAAATGTTGTGTTGTTTTGACTAGACTTTTGTTTTGCATTGCATTCACTTTTGAAGTAACCAGTCTTACCACAATGTGTACAAATTTTGTTCTCAGGAATAGTGAGGTACTTGCTTTTTGGGTCCCACTTAGGCAGCAGGTTCCCGAAGCCAAGTCCTCTTTTATTGCTACTATGGTGTTCTTGTAGCCAAGTTAATGCATCAGAGGACCTGTTCCATTTGGAAGTTCTATCTAGTTCATGCTTGATCTTGCCAAGATCCACCTTAAGGAATCTTATGTGCTCATCTCTTTTGTAGAACTCGTCTTTCATTTTTCCTAGGTTTTATTCTAATGTGAGTTGTGTGTGACCAGCTTTGTTTTTACCTGTTCCTAATTTTAGTTTTAGATTTTCAGATCTTAGCTCTAGGAAAGTGGTGTCAAGTTCATGAACCTGGTTCTTTAACTCAGCATTTTTATTATCATATTCACTAGCCCTAAGTTCCAGATTTTTACACTTAGCTTTCAAAATCACACACTCCTTAGACAGTTGTTTCTTTTCATTGTTTAGATCATCAGATTCATCAATGAAATCCAGGAGTAACTCAGATAGCGTTTCTTTAGACACAAATTTAATCTTGTCTTTGAGATGAATTATACTTACCTCAAATTCCTCATCAGATTCTCTAATTGCCATAAGTGCTTGTTCATCTCCATCTTCATCATCTGACTCCTCATCTGAACTTTCACCCCAAGCAGCAACCATTGCCTTTGTTAATGTTCTATTTTTCTGGGGTTGAACCTGTTCCTTCTTCATGTTCCTTCGTTCATCTTTTTTCTTCTTCCATTGAATTTCCTATTGAGGGCTGTTTTTGATGTGGTGATCAGTCTTGCCACACTTGTAACACCCCTCATTGGTTTGTTTTTCAGGAACCCTTGGTTTGTTGTAGCTTCCACTTCTTGAAGGAACCTTTGCTCTCATTAGGTACTTCTTGAAGTCCTTTGTGATCATGGTCATTTCATCCTCCTCCAGATCAACTTCTTTAGTGATTATGAATGCCAAACTCCTTTCCTTCTTGGGACCATCCATCTTTATAGTCTACCTTCTAAGTTCATAGGCAGTGAGATTTCCAATCAGCTCATCCAGCTTAAGAGTTGCAATGTTCTTAGATTCCTGAATTACTGTAATTTTGCTTTCCCAAGAGATTGGCAAGACCCTTGTCAGAATTATCTCAACCTTGTCTTCTTCAAGAATGACCCTTCCAAGAGACTTGAGTTCATTAGTCAATGTAGTGAACCTTGTATACATCTCTTCGATGGTCTCTTCTTCCTTCATGGTCAAATTCTCATATTGAGAATATAGTAGAGTTCCTCTTGACCTCTTCACTTGAGGTGTTCCTTCATGAGCCACTTGCAAAGTGTCTAAAATTTCTGTGGCGGTGGTACAACTTTGAATTCTGCTATACTCATCTGGACCGAGTCCACACACAAGCCACTTCTTAGCCTTAGCATTTTTCTCCCACTTTCTCAAATCCCCAGCAGTGCAGTCAGCTCTTGTCTTTGTAACATCTACTCCTTCAGTCGTCTTCTTCATGGTGGCTAAAGGACCGTCAGTGACTATGTCCAATAGTTCATAATCTTCTCCAATCAGGTGATCCTTCATCTTGTTCTTCCACCAAGAGTAGTACTGGCCATTGAAGAGTGGTGGCCTTGCAGTTGATTGACCCTCCCAGTTTCCAGGTGGTGCACTCATCTTGATCTTCTCTAAGGTGTTAGACTTTCAAGGATAACCTGCTCTGATACCAATTGATGTTTTAGACGTCAACACCACACAAGAATATAGTTAATTGTGTGGTACCCAATTTTCGAGTGATGTCTTACTTGAAGAACCTGTTTCTTCTTGGTGTTCCAACTACTGGTGTTTGCAGAATAATAAAAGCAGTAAAGTAAAAACACAGATATTTTTACGTGGAAAACACCTGGCTCAAAAGGTGAAAAAACCACGACCTACACCTCAGTAGGATTTTCTCAATCTCTTCACTAAAACTCTGAGCCAAACGGATTTACAAAATAAACTTTTTTGTAATCATAGGATTAACTTTAATCCTCTTTGTATCAACTAGCCTCTAGCTAATTTCTACAGACTCACGCTAATTCTAACTTGAACAGTGTGTACCTATTACAATTTGCTTCTAAGAAAGATGATAAGATACAGTGTTAAAACTCCTACTACAACCAACTAGACTCAATGATAAATAGATGGAACTGGTTCTTCTAGCTGGTATGTAGCTTCAGATTCGCACTCTCCAATTTGGCTCGAATTTCTTGCAAAATTTCTTCACGAATTTTTGCTCTCAATTCTTGATAAATTTCTGCTTTTGTGCGTCTACATATCATAAGAACAATCTGCAATTTATAGGAGTTAGTAGATAAGGAATTAACTAGAATCCTAATCCAACTCTTCCATGGTGAAAGTGTTCTAGTCAAACTCAACTCCTAAACCTTCCTTATCTTCGATTCTGTTCTTATTGAATAAGGAGTCCTTCTCCAATTTCGTTTTTGCAATCTTTTTGATTAGAAGATATCTCAATTTTACCAGAATATATTTATCTCATGCATGTGCATCTTCTGTGCCTTTAACTCTGCTGGTCTATGTCACTTGTGATGGACCTTGTTCATCTCGGAGTTACTTTGTCAATCTTCAAAACTATTTCCTTTCTTGGGCCAACAGTCTCCTAATGTGAAAAGGTTGCAAACTGATGATTTGATTGAAGTCGAATTCAGCAAACAAAGTAACAAAATAAAGGAAGTTGAGTTTGGTACGAATTATGTTCACCCAGGTAGAGTTGGACTAGAATTGGACGACAAGCTCAACAACTGACTCTATAAATACTTGATGTATTTCTGCTGGAATTCTACACGCACAAAAGTTGAAGTGAATAAAAATCTAAAAGTAAAGTTTCCAGAGTTATTTTGCTAGAAGAATCATTGTGCGATACTAAGGCTACAGTTCAACTAGAAGAACTAGTTCCATCTGATTGATTATTGAGCCTAGCTGATTGTAGTAGGAGTTTTAATATTGTATCTTTCAGCTTTCATAGAAGCAATTGTAATAGGTACGTATTGTTCAAGTTAGATTTAACTTAAGGTGTGTAGAAATTAGCTAGGGGCTACTTACTACAAAGGGATTAGAGTTAGTCCTATGATTACAAAAGAATTTATTTTGTAAGTCCGTTTGGCTCAGAGCTTTAGTGAAGAGTTTGAGCAAATCCTACTGAGGAGTAGGTCGTGGTTTTTTAACCTTTTGAGCCAGGTGTTTTCCACGTAAAAATCTTTGTGTTTTTACTTTACTTCTTTTTATTATTCCGCAACAGTAGTAGTTGGAACACCAAGAAGAACCAGGTTCTTCTATTGAGACAACACTCGAAAATTGGGTACCACACAGAGTAACCTATCTTCTTGTGTAGTATTGACGTCTAAAACATCAATTGGTATTAGAGAAGGTTATCCTTGAAAGGCTAACACCTTGGAGAAGATCAAGGTGAGTGCACCAGCTAGAAATTGGGAAGGTCAATCAACTGCAAGGCCACCACTCTTCAATGGCCAGTATTACTCTTGGTGGAAAAATAGGATGAAGGATCACCTAATTGGGGAAGACTATGAACTCTGGGACATAGTCACTGATGGTCCTCTAGCTACCATGATGAAGACTGCTGAAGGTATAGATATACCAAAGACAAGAGCTGATTGCACTACTGAGGATCTGAAGAAATGGGAGAAGAATGCAAAGGCCAAAAAGTGGCTAGTGTGTGGGCTAGGTCCAGACGATTATAGCAGAATCCAAAGCTGCACCACTGCTAAAAAGATTTGGGATACCTTGCAAGTATCCCATGAAGGAAAACCTCGGTAAAAAGGTCAAGTGGTACTCTACTATACTCTCAGTATGAAAACTTCACTACGAAAGAAGGAGAGACTATCCATGAGATGTACACAAGGTTCACAACCTTGACTAATGAACTGAAGTCTCTTGGAAGAGCCATTCTTGAAGAGGACAAGGTTGAGAAGATCCAAACAAGGGTCTTGCCTATTTGTTGGGAAAGAAAAATCACTGCTATCCAGGAATCCAAAAATATGGCAACCCTAAGATTGGATGAGCTAATTGGAAACCTCACTACCTATGAACTAAGAAGACAGACAATGAAGATGGATGGTCCAAAGAAGAGAGAGGAGTATAGCACTAAGAATCACTGAGGGAGCAGATCTGGAAGATGATGAGATGGCCATGATCACCAAAGAATTCACAAACATTCTCATGAGGAAGAAAGGAATCTCTAGAGGAGGAAACTACAACAAAGCAAAATCTCCAGAAAGACCAACCAACGAGGGATGCTATAAATGTGGTAAGACTGACCATCTCATTAAAAAATGTCCTCAGTGGGAAGTAGAAGGGAAAAAAGAGAGATATGAGAGAAAGAACATGAAGAAAGAACAGGTCCAACCCAAGAAAACCACAACAAAGGCTATGGTTGCTGCTTGGGGGGAAAGTTCAGATGAAGAATCAGAAGATGGGGAGACTAAAGATCAGGCGCTTATGGCAATTAGAGAATCTGACAAGGAATCACATGATAAACCAGAGGTTCAAGTGAGAGGAGGCAGCCAGATTTGGTATTTGGATAGTGGCTGCTCAAAGCATATGACTGGGAACATGGAACAGTCCCTTTCACTTGAAAGTCTCAAAGGAGGAAATGTCTCCTTTGGAAACGGAAATAAAGGTGAAATCATTAGGGTTGGTAAGGTAGGTAAGGACGACACACGATCCATTGAACATGTGTATCTAATAGATGGCTTGAAATATAGCCTGATCAGTGTATCACAACTGTGTGACAGAGGTAACCTGGTTGCTTTTACTTCCACAAAATGTTAGAGGTGGTAATAGATATGCAATGGTGCTAGTTGATGATTTTTCAAGGTTCACTCGGACCTTATTCCTGGAATCTAAGGATGAAGCATTTGATATGTTCACCTCAATTGTCAAGAAAACTCAAAATCAATTAGGACATCAACTAGCATCAATAAGATCTGACCATGGTACTGAATTTGAGAATGTTAAGTTTGCTGAGTTCTGTGATGAACATGGTGTTAATCATAATTTTTCTGCTCCTAGAACCCCACAGCAGAATAGGGTTGTTGAAAGGAAAAACAGAACTCTTGAAGACATGGCAAGAACCATGCTTCTATCCAGCAAACTACCTCACAACTTCTGGGTTGAAGCAATAAACACTGCTTGTTACATAATCAATAGATGCATGACTAGACCTATGGTAGAGAAAACTCCCTATGAATTACTTAAAGGGAGAAATCCCAACATATCCCACTTTAGGGCTTTTGGATGCAAGTGTTTTGTACATAATAATGGAAAAGTTTCCCTAGGAAAATTTGACCCCAGAAGTGATGAGGAGTATTCTTGGGATATTCATCACATAGCAAAGCTTATAAAGTGTATAATAAAAGAACTATGTGTGTAGAAGAAAGTATACATGTTGTCATTGATGAAACTAAAATTCTTGCTGAGAGACAAGAACCTGAAGATGAGGAGCTTGGACTGGTAAGAAGAAGTGATCACATTGAATCAAGCATGGAAGGTGGAACAGGTGATGGACCAGGTTCAACTACCCCAAACATCATGACAGGGGTACTTCAATATATGCAACCTGGCCCTAATCCTGCTTCACAGCAACAAGACACCATAGAATCATCTAGGAATGAACATCTGGTACTTAAACCACACAGATATCAGAGTTCTCACCCTCTTGAGAACATCATAACAGATTTGGCATCCGGAATCAAAATAAGATCATCCTTGAAATATCTGTGTGCATTTGATGCCTTTCTATCCATGATCGAACCAAAGAACATTAGGGAAGCCCTACAAGATGTTGATTGGGTAAATGCCATACAAGAAGAGTTGAATCAGTTTGAAAGAAGTCAAGTATGGAACTTGGTACCCAGGCCACTAGATAGATCAGTAATTGGCACCAAGTGGGTATTCAGGAACAAGCCCGATGAGGATGGAACTATTACAAGGAATAAGGCAAGATTAGTTGTTCAAGGGTATAGTCAAGAAGAAGGAATTGACTATGATGAGACCTTTTCCCCTGTGTCAAGTCTGGAGGCAATCAGAATTCTTATAGCATTTGATGCACACATGGAATTCACTCTTCATCAGATGGATATTAAGAGTGCCTTTCTCAATGGCTATCTGAAGGAAGATGTATTTGTCAAGAAGCCTCCAGGTTTTGAAAGTAAGGAGTCACCTGACCACGTATACAAACTCAACAAGGCTCTATATTGTCTCAAACAGGCACCAAGAGCATGGTACGAACAATTATCAAAATTCCTGCCAGAACATGGGTACAAACGAGGCAAAATTGATAGTACCTTGTTCTTAAGGGAAAAAGGTAAGGATCTCCTAGTTGTGCAAATATATGTGGATGATATCATATTTGGGGCGACTTCTGAAAAATTGAGCAAGGAATTTGCTATGCTAATGGGAAGTGAGTTTGAGATGAGTATGATGGGTGAGCTAAACTTTTTCTTAGGATTGCAAATTAAGCAAAACCTAAATGGAACAATGATCCACCAACAAAAGTATTTGAAAGAATTGCTCAAGAATTTTAAAATAAAAGACTCAAAAGAAATAGACACTCCCATAGACACAACTACAAAATTGGATGTGGATGAACCTGGTTCATCTACTGATCAAAAGTTGTATAGAGGGATGATTGGGTCTCTATTATTTCTCATTGCCAGCAGACCTGATATTGTGTTCAGCGTGGGATTGTGTGCTAGGTTTCAGGCAAATCCAAAGGAGTCCCACCTCACTGCAGTAAAGAGAATTTTGAGATATTTGAAAGGCACCACTGATTTGTGCCTTTGGTATCCTAAAGGTAGTAATTTCAACCTTGTAGGATATGCTGATGTTGATTATGCAGGATTCCTGGTTGACAGAAAAATTACTTCAGGTATGGCTCACTTCTTGGGTTCATTCCTTGTGTCTTGGGCTACCAAGAAACAAAATTCAGTAGTCTTGTCTACTGCTGAGGCTGAATATGTGGCTGTAGCCTCATGTTGTGCCCAGTTGTTATGGATCAAACAACAACTCATGGACTTTGGTATTGATGTATGATGCATTCCTATTTCTTGTGATAACACTAGTGCTATTAGTATGACGAAGAACCCGCTTCATCACAAAAGGACTAAGCACATAGATGTTAGGCACCATTTTCTAAGGGATAACTATGAAAAATGAATGATTTCAATCGAATTTTGTGCTACTCATCAAATTGCTGATATATTCACTAAAGAACTTAGTAGGGAGAATTTTGAGAGAAACATGCTGGAATTAGGGATGATTAAGATCACCTGATTGGAAAAACAAAATATATATAAATGAATTTTTTTTGTTTTGGCTAGAAAATTTTAATTAGGTACTTAATCATATTAATAATTGCTCAGCATCATGTTTTTATTGCCATACTCTTGTGCCATGTATGAATATGATTCCCTGGATACTAATAATGTTTATCAGTCTTTGTAAATTGAGGTGATTTAAAGATTTCTAACAGGATGAACTTGGTTCATCTATGCTGATTCATCTAACTGATAAGGTACGTACTCTTGTCCATATATTAATTCAATTATAGTCATACATGAGAAGGATTCTATCTATATTTGGTTCATTCTAAAGTCTTTGTACTAATCCATAAATGAACTCGTTCCAAGGAGTACATCAATACTCAATTAGCCTAGAAGTAGGGAACTCTCAACCGTCAAATCAATGACACTCCTACAACTATTAGACTTCCACTTGAATAAATTTGTTACCCGTTGTAAAATTAATAGCCATATCTTATAAAAGTAAATCATTACTCCTCTCTTCATAAAGCTACCTTCAAACCAAGTTTAACTCATACTACACAACCCAAAACTTACAACTCGTCATTAATTATTCTGAACAATACATAAAAATGTCTTCACCACCACCAGCCTCTTCGTCTAATTCCTCACCTATTCGTGATTACGATGGAGGACATTCTGAATCTGTCTCCAATTCTCCATCCGTTTACAATTCTGAATCACCAAAAATTACATCAACCCCCTGGAAATACACCCATTCCTGAATCCACTCCAAACCCTACTCCTGCCCCCAATAATCGTCGTGTTAAAGTTCTTGCCCAAAAATATGTTGCTTATGGGGCTAGGGAAAAATTCTTGGAGGATCTTATTAAAGCAGACAAAGTTACTAAGTCAGATTCGTCCAGTGAATCCTTTAAATCAGCTAATGAGGAAGATGCACCTGGTTCAACCAGTTCTGAAAAAGGTAATCTTGAAATCGATTCTGAATTTACATCTGCTGATAAAAGATTCGTGTTGGTCGGGTCTGTTATTGATGTTGAATTACTTGGAAGGCATAAGGATGGTAGAAAAGAAATAATTCTTAAGATAGAGGGAAAAGAAGATGTGAGGGGATCTGGGGAGGATGGTGCCACGCTGTTTATCTGTAGTCCCATTCCTGAAACGGTTGGAGAAGACGTCACTGATTTAGGGGGAAGCATAATTGAGGAAGCTGCAGCAGGTCTTGCAAGTCTGAAGAAAGGAACAGATGAACCTGGTTCATCTGGGGAAGAAACATTGGCTGAAAGGCTGAAGAAATTGGGGGAGTCCTATAACCCCAAGAGAAGAAGGAGTCAGAAACCCAAGAAGGCAAATCACCCAGTTCCTTCAAAGAAAAGAAAATTTTTTGAAGAGTCTGATGTTCCTGCTCCAAAATTAAGAGCTACTCGTAGCACTGTGAGAGATGAAGAAGAGAAATTAGAAAAGCTTTGGAAGAGAGCAAGAAGAAAAGGGCAGCAAAAGGAAAAGCAAAAGTTGTAGAGCCTGTTGAGGCTATTGAGATTGAAGAGACTGCGTTGGACCTGGTCCAACAGGAGGAGCAGCCTGCTCCAGGTGTGGCTGAGACACCAAAACCCACAAAGGCAAAGGCTTCTTCAAAGAAGTCAGCTAGAATGTCTGTCACACCAACAAGATCTGTTAAGAGGACCTAGGGCCAAGCCAAAGAAAGTGAAAATTGTTGAGGATGATGATGCAGACTGGAGTGGAGAGGAGGAGAAGGAAATAAGAGAGGTCACTGATAGAGTTACCATGTTTGGAAAAAGAACAATACTGAAGGGTAAGGTGGTGAAGGATTTAGAGGAGCCAGGAATGCAATATCTGATGGAAACTCTGGAGGTGCAGGGCTGGAAGGACCTGGTCCTTCGCATGGAAGGCAGGCTGGCTAGAGCTGAGTTGGTAGAATTCATTGGAAATGCCATTGTCAAGGAAGGCAGGGTCACCTCCATGGTCAAAGGAATTGAAGTTTCCTTTGATGTTAAGGAATTGGGTGTTATTCTGAACATACTAGTTGAGGGCTATGAGGACTACACAAGGCAGAGATGGCCTTGTCTAGATGGGATGGCCTCAGCAATCAACATCATCAGGTTCTTCAGTGATAGTGAGAAGGAGATTGAACTCAGTCCGGTTTACAAGAGTGAAATGAAGCCAGAGCACAAGCTACTCTTTGAGTTCGTCATCAAGTTCCTACTGCCTAGACAATAAAGAAGGCACGTGGCAAATTATATGGATCTTACCTTGATGGAATGCTTGTACAAGGGAAAGAAAATAAATTGGTCGGCTTTCATCATCCAACTCTTTGACAGAGTGGTGAATGGAACCAAAGCACATGCAATTCCATATAGATTCATTCTGACTGCAGTGCTTACACATTTTGGGGTTCCAGTAAAGAAGGCTGAGATTGCTACTGCCAAAGACTATTTTGGGAAGGAAACTTTTCTTACATATGACTATAATGTCAATGTTCCTGTGGATGAACCTGGTTCATCTAGGAAGGAACCAGCCAACAACAAAGTTAGAACTCTGGTGTAGGAAAACGAGATTAAGGATATGGAGATCCTTCGTTTGAAGTCTCATGTGATTGAGGTTGAAGCTGAGCGGGATGCTCTTAGGGCTGAATTAGCAAAGGAGAAAGAAAAGAACGAGGATGTTCTTCAACAGATGCTTTCTCTCCTACAATCCAAGACCACAACCTCCTCTGCACCTTCCTATCCTTGGGCTTTCCAGAGCTTCCAAAACCCCTCTTTAGACCAGTTATTCAGTTTCAGTTATTTTTACTCTATTTTTTTTTTGCTCATGGTTGGTTTGTTTTTGTTTTTCTATATGGTATTGATAATCGTTACTAATCAATGAATTTTACTTCCAGTTATTGACTTGTCTCAATTTATTAGTTAGCCAATATTTATTGGCTTCTTGTGTTGAATAATCATGCTTTGCACCTGCAGTTGCCTCAATGGCCATGAGTAATAATTAATAAATCTGGTATGTGTATCATTTTGCAAACTTTTCGATTATGCCAAAACGAGGAAGATATGTGCTGGCTGAACTTTCTCGAAAAATTTTTTAAAGTGATATTTATAATCTAATGAACCTGGATTCTCTATGATTAATGCTTAAAACCATACAAAGTGGTTGAAGTATATACAGATTAAGCACAGAGTTTTTCATCATCAAAAAGGGGGAATTTTTTGACCCATGTCACTGCATAGTTTTGAAGATTGACAAATGGCTTACCAGTTGAACCAGGTCCATCAGAGCACACATCTTTAACTGAATTAGCTGTCACATGAACTGTATATGCATAGGAGATGTTTGTGAATATGAAATATCAATGAAACAAGACATTGTCTCCTAATGCAAAAAGGTTGCAAACTGATGAGTAGATTGAAGTCGAATTCAGCAAGGAAGTAACAAAATAAAGGAAGTTGAGTTTGGTACGAATTATGTTCACCCAGGTAGAGTTGGACTAGAATTGGACGACAAGCTCAGCAACTGACTCTATAAATACTTGATGTATTTCTGCTGGAATTCTACACGCACAAAAGCTGAAGTGAATCAAAATCTGAAAGCAAAGTTCCCAGAGTTATTTTGCTAGTAGAATCATTGTGCAATCCAAAGGCTACAGTTCAACTAGAAGAACCAGTTCCATCTGATTGATTATTGAGTCTAGTTGATTGTATTAGGAGTTTTAATATTGTATCTTTCAGCTTTCATAGAAGCAATTGTAATAGGTACGTATTGTTCAAGTTAGAGTTAACTTGAGGTTTGTAGAAATTAGCTAGGGGCTAGTTACTACAAAGGGATTAGAGTTAGTCCTAGGATTACAAAAGAGTTTATTTTGTAAGTCCGTTTGGCTCAGAGTTTTAGTGAAGAGTTTGAGCAAATCCTACTGAAGAGTAGTCGTGGTTTTTTCACCTTTTGAGCCAGGTATTTTCCACGTAAAAATCTCTGTGTTTGTACTTTACTGCTTTTTATTATTCCGCAACAGTAGTAGTTGGAACACCAGGAAGAACCAGGTTCTTCTATTGAGACAACACTCGAAAATTGGATACCACACAAAGTAACATATATTCTTGTGTGGTATTGACGTCTAAAACATCAGAAGTTGATGAAGAAAGTACTTATATTGAGTTAATCAAGGAGTACATGGATGTCTTTGCTTGGAGCTACAAAGAGATGCCCGGCTTGGACCCTAAAGTGGCAATCCATCACCTTCCAGTCAAGAATGGCGCTCGTCCTGTTAAGCAAGCTCAAAGGCGCTTTAGGCCGGACTTGGTTGCCCTGATTGAAACCGAAGTTAACAAACTCATTGAAGCTTGATTTATTCGGGAAGTTAAATACCCAACACAGGTTTCAAGTATTGTCCCTATAAGGAAGAAGAATGGCCAGATTCGAGTATGTGTTGACTTCAGGGATCTCAACAATGCATGTCCCAAAGATGAATTCCCGCTTCCTATTCCAGAGCTGATGATCGATGCTACAATAGGTTACGAGGTAATGCCTTTCATAGACGGTTCGTCGGGCTATAACCAAATTCGCATGGCACCAAAATATGAAAAGCTTACTCCATTCCGTACCCCAAAGACTATTTATTGGTGCAAGGTAATGCCTTTTGGCTTGAGTAACACTAGTGCTACATAGTAAAGGGCTATGCAGAATATTTTCGACGATCTTCTCCACAAGAATGTCGAATTCTATGTTGACGACTTGGTGGTAAAATCAAGAGAGAAGCGCGACCACTTGAAAGAATTAAGAATGGTATTTGAGTTTCTCCGGAGGTACCAACTTAGGATGAATCCATTGAAATGTGCCTTTGGAGTTACTTCTGGAAATTTCGTTGGTTTCATTGTCCGGCATCGAGGGATCGAAATTGATCATGCCAAGGTATATGAAATTTTGAAAATGCTTGAGCCTCGGATATTCATGTTTTAAAAAGTCTGCAAGGAAAGCTACCATACCTTAGGAGATTCATCTCAAACCTATCTGGGAGGTGCAAACCATTTAGTCGCCTCATGAAGAAGGGCGTTCCTTTCAAGTGGGACCAATCTTGTAGCAATGCCTTTGAAAGTATCAAAACATACTTAATGAAGCCGCCAGTTTTGGCAGCCCCTATACTTGGAAAGCCGCTGATACTATACATTTCAGCACAAGAAAGGTTTGTTGGAGCGCTGTTGGCCCAAGAAAATAGTGAGGGGAAAGAAAACTCACTTTACTACTTGAGTAGGATAATGACACCAAACGAGCTGAATTATTCACTAATCGAAAAGTTGTGTTTGGCGCTAATCTTCTCAATTCAAAAGTTGAAGCACTACTTTGAAGCTCATGTTGTTCGTTTGGTTTCCAGAGCAAATCCCATCAAGTTCGTGATGTCAAAACATGTCCTTAGTGATCGACTAGCAAGGTGGTACCTCTAGTTTCAACAATTTGAAATCGTGTACATCCCTCAAAAGGCTATAAAAGGAAAAGCGTTAGCGAACTTCTTGGAAGATCACCCTATACCTGATGATTAGGAGCTAATTGACGAACTACCTAATGAAGATGCAATGGTCATTGAAGTTCAGCCTTCATGGAAGATGTACTTTGATGGTGCTGCGCATCGTGGGGGAGCTGGTGCTGGCATATTATTTGTTACTCCCCAAGGTGAAGTCTTGCCCTACTCCTTCACCTTGACACAACTCTGTTCCAACAATGTTCTTAAGTATCAAACATTAATACTTGGGCTCGAAATGGCCGTTGAGATGAAGCAATTTCAATTGCAAGTCTTTGGTGACTCCCAGTTAGTGGTCAATCAGCTTCTAGGTAGTTACGAGGTCAAGAAGCCTGAACTACGCCTATATCATAATTACGCTAAAAATTTAATGGGGTGGCTCGATGATGTGACTATTTAACATGTGCCAAGGGAAAAAAATAAGAAGGTTGATGCTTTAGCTACCCTAGCTTCATCGTCAACCCTTCCTGATCAAGCACACGTTACTGTCTGCCAAACATGGGTAGTACCTCCACCAAATGAGGCTGAAGGTGAAGAAAATGGACTCAAGCATCTTGTCGTTGTTTCTGAAGTTGAGAAAGAAGAATGGAGACAACCCATTATCGACTACTTATGCTATGGGATACTTCCTGAAAATCCGAGGAGAAGGACTGAAATCCTTCATCGTGCTCGTCACGTTCTTTACCACAAAAATACTCTATACAGAAGGTCGTTCGAGGGAGTACTCTTGCGATGCTTAGGGGAAGAAGAAGCACTCCAAGCTTTGCAAGAGGCACATTCTGGGGTATGTGGGTCACACCAGTCAGGACCAAAGCTCCACTTCCATATAAAAAGGATGGGATATTATTTGTCGACGATGGTAAAAGATTGCTTGGATTACGCTAGAAGATGCAAGGCTTGTCAATTCCATGCGAATTTTATTCATCAACCTCTTGAAGTGTTGCACCCAACTGTTGCATCCTGGCCATTTGATGCTTGGGGATTGGATGTTGTTGGACCACTGCCAAAGTCCTCTGGTGGGCACCTATACATCTTGGCTGCAACTGACTACTTCTCAAAATGGGCCGAAGCTATTACTCTTAAGGAGGTAAAGAAATAAAATGTTACAAGTTTCATCCGAGTAAACATAATCTATCGCTTTGGAATTCCTCGTTACATAATAATAGATAATGGAAAGCCATTTTATAATAGGTTGATGAACAAGATTTGTGATCTCTTTGGCTTCAAGCAACGTAACTCTTCAATGTACAATGCGGCCGCCAATGGTCTAGCTGAGGCATTCAACAAAACTCTATGCAACCTGCTGAAGAAAGTCGTCTCCAAATCCAAATGAGATTGGAATGACCGTATGGAAGAAGCTCATGGGCATATAGGACGACTCACCGCACGCCAACACAAGCAACTCCGTATCCACTCGTTTATGCAGTCGAAGCCGTCTTGCCACTTGAGCATCAAATACCTTCATTAGGACTGGCTATTCTAGAAGCGATCATTGATGAAGAAAATGCTCGACTTCGATTAGCAGAGTTAGAGGCTCTTGATGAGAAGAGGTTGGAAGCTCAACAGAGTCTTGAATGACTTCAAGATCAATTGTCTCGTCTCTTCAATCAAAGAGTTCGCCCAAGATCTTTTCAAGTAGGAGATCAAGTCCTTGCCATATGAAGACCCATTATTACTTCCTATAAACCTGTAGGGAAGTTCACTTCAAAGTGGGATGGGCGTCGTGCAAGAAGCTTATTCAAGTGGGGCTTACAAGCTGGTTGATGCAGATGGCATGAGAATCGGCCCTATCAATGGAAGGTTTCAGAAGAAGTATTATCCTTGAATTTGTTATGCTCCTTGACACATAAGCCTAAACTGCATTTCCTACACTCCTGGCCCGCATCAGTCTAAACTGTGTATGGCCCACCTAAAAAAAATGAGCCTGCTAGGTTGAAAATCTCGAAAGAGGCGACCTAGGCAAAAGTTAGGACGTATATAAAAAAAAGAGTCCTCTAGGTTGAAAACCTCGAAAGAGGCGGCCTAGGTAAAAGTTAGGACATAAAAAAACATTACCCATTCTGAACTACGATATGACTTGATCCTCTTCACCGAGGTATGTAGGCAGCTTAAATTTTCATTCTGAGTTCAGTCGCATGAGTTCAAAAGATACATAGTGCCCCAACCATTGGTCGAATAAAGTACGACGAAATCTAATCCATTCAATCAACACTTGAAAATCAAGCTGAGGTATCATTCTTTTGTTAAGCTTTGGATCCCATTTGATCTAGAGGGGGCAAGATGTTGTGGTAAAACGGTGTCTTCACTGAAATGATGACAATATTCAGATCAAGGTCTGGGGATTAGCTATGTCTTTATGTTCGCATAACCTTCAAGTTTGTTGGACTTCATATTCGCTCACTGCCCAAAATTATTGAGACTTGAATCCAAGGTGTTTGATAAGAATGGAAATCTTAGATTTTGATTGATAGCAAGAAAAAAATGTCTTGTGATTTCAAGGCTTCCACACCCAAAAAAAAAAATTGGTGAAGTCGCGCTAATTTGGAATCGTCGGCATATCAGAAACCGAAGTCGACTTTGAAATATCATCTGAAACTATCCTTAAGGCATTAATTTTTACACTTTGGATATGTTTTCGAGTTTATTTTACAAGAAATTAATCACTTCATTATTTTGACATTCTCACATAAAGATACAATTTCTTTTGGCGAAGTCGCGCAAATCTGAAATCGTCAGTTGTCAGAATTTAGTATTGACTTTGAAATATTATCTGAAACTATACCTAAGGCATTAAATTTTGTATTTTGGATATATTATATATTTGAAAGTTATGTTTCTAATAGATCAAACGGTTCGTGATTTTGACGTTCCTACTTCAAGATACAAAACTTTTGGCAAAATCGCGCAAATCTGAAATTGTCGGTGTGTCAGAATTTAGTATTGATTTCAAAATATTATCTGAAACTATCCTTAAGGAATTAAATTTTGAATTTTGGATATGTTATGTATTTGGAAGTAAGGTTTCTAATAGATCAAATGTTTGATGATTTTTACATTCCTACATCAAGATACGAAAGTTTTGGTGAAGTCGTGCAAATCTGAAATCGTCGCCGCGTCAGAATTTAATATTAATTTCAAACTATTATCTGATTCTAGCCTTAAGGCATTAGAATTTTCATTTTGGATTTTTCATATATTTTCAAGTTATGGTTTCAAAAAAATCAAACGGTTCGTGATTTTGACTTTTCTACACCAAGATATGATTTGGTGAGACTACGCAAATCTAAAAATTTTCGACATGGTGAAATCTAAAGTTGGTTTCAAAATATTATCTGGGTCGATTCTAAAGGTGTTTGATTCTAATTTTTGGATATATTTTAGATATTGAAGTCTAATTTTTGAGAAATCAAACGGTTCATTATTTGGACTGTCCTACGACAAGATATGAATCTTTCATTACGAGTGCGTAAAGTTGAAAATCATGCGACCAAGATAAATGTCGGGCAATGTAAAGAAAAAGAGAAGCAATCTTATTTAAGATGAATTAAATATCCACTAGGTCAATCTAACATAAAGATAAAAGGGGAGATAATGCTAATAGCATAATCTAAACAAAACTTGTAGTTAATCAATTCTTGACAGCTAATCTCCAGGTTCTTCTTCTTCTCCTCCAAATTGGCCGAATCTTCATCAGTCAGCAAATTTACGTTGTCATATGAAGAGACATCAGTCTAGCCAGCTAAAATTTTTTCCTGAATCTCCCCAACCTCCTTTTGAGTCGCCTCTATAACACCATCGAGGTTCTCCCTCTGTTGTTGTAATGTCTGAAACTTCTTCACAACTCTTTTCAGTTTCTTTTCACTAGAGGAAACTTTCTTGACTTTCTCACTTGCTTCAAGTTTGAACGACTTGAGACTCTTTTTATTTTTAGAAATCAGCTCTAGCTTCTCATCTTCACTCGTATTATCAGCCATATTGGATCGCTCTTGGTCATATGACGCGGAAAGCTCAAAAAGAGAATCCAGTAAACTCTCTAATCGAGAAAGATCCAAAATATTCGTCTTCTTCATATCCTCAAAAATCTCAATAATTTGCTCCCTATAAGATGAAAGCAATTATGCACGAGTTTTGGAGAGTCTATTACAAATGTCCTCCCAAATTCCCAAGATGAATTCCTTTTTGCAATTAAAGACAATGCTCTTTCCTTCAAATAATGTTGTATTTGTCATTGGTGGAATGCGAGTTATCTCATTTGGAGTTTGTCTTTTTAGGGCTTCGTCACGAGGAAGAGATGATGCCTTTGAGGACGACTTCACTTTAGATGTAGGCCCTCCAATAGATTCATTACTCACTTGCGGCTTACTATGTGAGGATACCACTGGATGCCCAATGGAATTTAACTACATAAGGAAAATGCAAAGAGAGTGAATATTTTCTATTCGGTCAATTAAAAAAAATAAAAAGAAAGGGAAAGGTGATTGTATTTTTACCTCCTTGTTACAATTTGTATGCGTTATTGAGGGACTATCAATACTTGGAACCTCTACGATGTCTACTGGGCTAGGCCATTTCCTTTTCCAATTTTGATCTTCATTAGTACTCTGGCTTGTATCTTGAGGAACTTGTGTGCTAAATGGAAGTACTGGAGGGTGCTTCTCTATATCCGTTAAAGTACACACCGCCTCTTTCAAAGTTGCCTTTGAGAATTTAAGCTTCCTTTTGTTATGTTTTGTAACTACTTTTGGGATTGGAGTGGGTGAGACTTTAACTTTTGGGAGCATTTTTCCAACACCTTGATCTTTACCTCCCAAAGAAGTAGTAGACTTTAGCCCAACATTGTCACTAAAGCTTGTAAATTATTCTCGAGAAACTTCCTATGTGCTTTCTCCCACCAAGACATATAATTGGTGGAGAAAGGCTTCTCCACAGGATCCCCTGTTGGGGGGAAAACCGCGCGTGACATAGACCGATACAGTGTGCAAATCCTCCAAAATCTGAGTCCTTCATCTAGAGAGGCGTTACGGATATCATTCTCCAAAAAACTGGGGTCGTTCTGGTAAAACCCAAATTGACGACCAAACCGATGCGGGATATATGGCTGGATGATGAATGAGTTACCACACTTCAAAGGGAGGTAATTAAAACACAGGATCATGAAGTAATTTGACTCCAACTCTTGAAGGGCATCGTTATCCACATAATAATAAGGACGAGAATGGTTAACATTGTTGGTGTCCAAACTATATGCTCACCAATGTGGATGCGTTTTATTGCATCCTTCTTGTCAAAGTACCTCACAACTCGCTCTCCTAATATGCTACCATCAAAAGGACAGACGGACCCTTAGCAAGTGGATAATGAGTTTTGAAGTAATGTGCAAGCCAGCCGTAAACATAATGAATGGGAAAAAAACTTTGACCTGATAAAGTTGGGAAGAACATGAAATCTTATTCAAACCATGATAAATACTCGCCAAAACTGGGATCACAAGGCTAATCTTTCGCCCGCCTGCCATCGTTCTTGCCATCTTAAAAGTCTCGGGACGAATGAAGTTTTCCGCCTTGGGAAACACAAAGGCACATAGCCAAATTGATAAGAATGCTGCTACATAAGTTTCATATTTCTTGTCAGCCCTCACCCTAAGCTTGGAGAATATAACTTCTTGATCACTCGACCACCTCGTTGTCTTGGGAATAACTCCGTTAGGATTATGTGTCGACTTTAGGCACACATATTTCTTTTCCTTTTGCAGTGGGGCAGGTTTATATATTAAAGTTTTGTTATACCAAAAATTTGTCCACTTACTGAAGGAGACCTTTTGGTTAACACCCGTACCTTCCTTAAGATGATGAAAGGCAGCAAATAAATACTCGCAAGATCGAGGGATAAATCTTATCTGTTTTTCATCCAAACCAATAAGTTCTCTTGTCTCAGGTACTACTTCTTCATACGGAGAACCCACAATGGGAAGACCTCCGAGGATATGTAAGTCCCAAATGGAGATAGATAGTTCTCCAGCTGATGTAAGAAGCGTGTTCGTCTTGGGGAACCAATCCTCACAAAATGCTTGTAAAATGTTCGAGTTTCGATCATAAGTTAAAAGTGAGGCATAGACAACATCATAAATCTTTGTTGTACTCAGGGTTTGTTGGCTTCAACCAAGTACGTCTTCAGCCCATTCCCAATATCCTGGAATATGACGATACTCACCCTCGATTGTTGTTGTGTTTCCCCAACGTACTTTGCCTTGAATTATGTGATGTCCTAAGTTCGGAAAGGTGCTAGCAATGTTCACGTGGCAATGTATTGGCGTTTAGAGAGACCACATCTTGGACAATGGATTAGAAGTTGACTTGTGCTCCAAGGTCTAATTTTCTACATAAAGGGAGTTCCTCAAAGAAGGCCATAAGGCTGTATACCAGCTAGCTTATGGGGTGTGAACCAAAAGCATAGTTTGTTCTATGCCATCTTCGATCTCGATTATGAGATATCTGTGTTTGGAGGAAGGTGAGGTATAATCTCTGAAATTTGCCATCTCTTCGGGCTACAAAAAAAAAGAGACAGAAAAAAATGTCATAAAAATCCAAATCAAGAATATTATAATGGGAACAAAGGTCTGAATGGATGAAATGGCCTCCGATAGTCGGACCGCATCGCGAGTAATATCTCTAATAGTTGGGCCACATTGAGAGTAATCTCTCTGGTAATCGGGCCACATTAAGAGTAATCTCTCCGGTAGTCAGGCCACATTGAGACTAATCTCTCCAGTAGTCAGGCCACATTGAGAGTAATATCTCCGGTATTCGGGCCATTTTGAGAGTAATCTCTTCGGTAAACGGGCCACATTGAGAGTAATATCTTTGGTATTCAGGCCATTTTGAGAGTAATATCTCCAGTAGTCGGGCCACACTGAGAGTAATATCTCCAGTAGTCGGGCCATATTGAGAGTAATCTCTCCAGTAGTCGGGTCATTTTGGGAGTAATCTCTCCAGTAGTCAGGACACATTGACAGTAATCTCTCCGGTAGTCGAGCCATTTTGAGAGTAATCTCTCTGGTAGTCGAGCCACATTGAGAATAATTTCTCTGATATTCGGGCCTGCCCATCCCTTCACACCCTAATATTGTCTTCTTCATGCATGGATCACGTCGTCGAACAAGAGTACATCCTTCTTCTTTGACCTACAAAAAAAATGATACAAGAAGAAAAACACAAGAATAGAAGAAGAAATTACTTTCGATGACACTTCACAATCGTCAAAGGCAGTCGAAGTTGATGATCGTGAGTTGAAGAAAGTGCAACCTTATATAGATGAATAGGTAGGCTATTAAGAACTAACTCTCGGTGTGGGATCACGTTAAAGGCGGCAACTTCTATATGTTTCCAACATGAACTGGTCGCTCGACTTTACCATATCCAAATAGAAGACAACTGAAGCCATTTGATACCGAGTTGGAATTGAAGAAAATGTCAATATTAAACTATGTGGTAAAGTCCGTACAAATTGTCTAGAGAATAATTCTTACGTGTGATTCTTCAAAGGAATTAATACGTGAAAATTTCAAAAGCAGAGAAGGTGGTTACATTTGGCCATTAGATTCAATGAGAAAAAAGGATTATGAAAATTAAATTATTTTATTCAAGGTGTTACTTCTAAAGTGATAGCAAATATTTATGGTCCCTTCATTTGGAAGATGCATGCATGAGTAAATCCATGAAAGTATTTGGAAATAGCAAAATAATAATTCCTTTTTTTTACTTATACTTCAAGTCTAGTCTTTAAAGTTTACACTTTGACAAGTCTTGAAGTAGGGGCATT
Organism: Nicotiana knightiana; assembly: GCA_005239525.1. Taxonomy (NCBI): domain Eukaryota; kingdom Viridiplantae; phylum Streptophyta; class Magnoliopsida; order Solanales; family Solanaceae; genus Nicotiana; species Nicotiana knightiana. Next base: position 9,765 of record ML414203.1, on the reverse strand, counting down.
TGTAGGCATATAAATTTTATTAAAATTAAATCCATAAAAGAATTTGGATTATATTTTTAAATTCAAGATATCTTTGTCCAAATAAATAGTATGGGCTAATATAATTTAATTAATTATATAAGTCCAATATATATGGATTAAATAAATAAGTCTTAATCCATTAGGCTAGCCCAATTAACTGTGCTAAAGTGATGAGCCCACTTTATTAGGCCCAATATGCCATCTTCCTAGAGGCCACTGCCACGTGTTAAATGACGTGGCACGCCAAGTAAAACAAAAGAGCCAGTAGGATCATGTCACGTGTCAAAATGACAAGGCATGTTAAGCCATAGTAAAAGGCCAATGAAACCGCGCCACATGTGCAAGTGACATGTTCTGGACAATCAAATGCGGCCATGTCACACTTCAATTTGATTGGTCGGAAATAGTTTGTTCTTATCGTAACTCTTCCCCTCCCACAACTATAAATAGGGGTCTTCATAACCCAGAAAAGAGACCAAAAGTTATAACAAGAAGCAAGAGAGAGGTCGTGGATCAAACGCCGCAAATTTCTCTACAAGTTTCAAGCTTCAAGTAATCAAGTTCAAGTTCAATAAATCAAGTTCAAGCTCAAGAACGAAGAACAATTCAAGTATCCAAGATCAAGAACGAGAGCAAATCAAATACAACATTCAAGATCAAGACTGCTTGTTCGTGATATAATTCGTGGCAACAATCAAAGTGTTCGCGACGGATAAATCAAATTCAAATTCAAGATCAAGCTCAAAGGCCCTTGAATTTATACTAGAAAAGTAGAATCAAAGGATTCATAGAGATTGGACACTCAAATATTACGATTGTTGCAATATTTTCGGCTTGATTTTATTTTCTCGACGCAATTTATTGTCTACGGCTCCTATTTTATCTAATTGGATTAAATTGGCATGACTAATAATGTGTTGTTAGACCCATGTCCTCAGCATGACCATTCCTACACTTAGTCTCTATTTTTTACTGTCTGTTGCTTCTAGCATCAAGTATGACTTTCCTGTTGAGACTCTAAATCAGTAGTCCACGTTCTAATGAATGCTATAAATTTGGTTGTCAATCAACCCCTGCTTGTTCTATGTACTTGTTGTTCAATATGCTCTCATTCTCATCCTATTTATGTGTTTTTGATTTAAGCTTCTGTGTTCTTAACCCTTGATCCCCTCTCTGTAAAATTATTTGTCCTCACCTAGAGTTAATTAACAAATTGAGTTGAATCTGGGCACTTTTAGGCTTTGTGACTATGTTGTTGGTTATTGAACCTTCTTTTTCTCATAATGTTTTAAAAAAAAATTTACTCTTAATATGTTTTCCCAAACTATTTCCACTCCTGAAGTATTCTTCATTTCTAAATGTTTTACTTCTATACTGTTTTTCTAAAATTATTCCAACTATGTCAAGCACTCTCACTCCTACTCTTAGAATATTTAGGATTCTGTCCTTCCAGTGTGTGTACTGCCTAGAAGTCTATGAGACTCCTCCGAACTCTGACACACTGGGGCTGGCCCTTCCTCACTGCACAAAAAACTGTTTCTCTTTAAAAGAAGTCTTGGTGTCAGCATTTCCCGAGGTCCCTGAGGCCCTTGGGAACTTTGACGCACCAGTATACTCTCTTGGACACTATGAGATATTGGTACCTTGGATTTGGTTGAAGGCCTGGTCCTCCAGGTTTACTTTTGGGCCTATCCAGGCTCCCTATAGTATAGCAGTTCCATTTCTGTAATTCATTCATTCTTGGCCTGTAATAATGATTCTTGTAAAACAGATATTGGGGCTATTAGTAAAATGTGAGGGACTTTTATATGTTTTTGTGGAGAAATCGGGTAGAAATCATGCTCCTAGGATTGTTGTATTATAATGCATTAGAAATCATGCTTATAAGATTGTTTTGTGCCCTAGAAAAATAATGCTAATAGGTGCATCATATCATTTGTCCTAAACTTCTGCTTTCTAAAGTTCTGCATGCTCACGTCTTCTTAGAAATCCTGTTACTAGGTTGTTATTAATTCTGCCTAATAATCATGTTCATAAAGTTCTCCTATGTGCATTAGAAACCATATTTTTGGACTTTTATTGCACTTGCCTGAATACCACGCCTATGTCTAGATAATATAAAAAGCAGTTCCAACACCTAGATATCATGCTTATAGAGATAAATATATAAAACCAGTTCTGTAACGTTTGTGATTATTTTTCAGATCCTAGACAGCATGCCCATAGGAGGACATAATGAACTCAAAGTGCCTGTTTAAAATCGCTTGTTAGTATTAAGACTCTAATTAACAATTAGATATCATGTTCCACGCCCAGGCAATCCTATAGGATAATTGAAATCTTGCAAATTGTAAAACTATGTTTTGCTTATTTGTGAACTGCCCAGATTCAACAGATTCTAAAATCAGTAGGCAAACTAATTAACACAATGCTGCATATTCTCTGCTTGTCATGCTCACCTAGATATCCTGTTCTTGGACCTTTCTGAAACATTAGAAATTTTGCTGTTTGAGACGTGCTAATTATCTGTTTAATTGTGGAGGTAAACATGAGCCCCTTAATTGTTCATTTACTTGACAGTCCTATATGTTCTTTTTTGTCGCTTAGATTTTCTCCTTTAAACACCTTAGGAGAGTCTCGAACTGCCTAAATTAGAGGTCTTAAACACCTCCAGGGCCATAAGGAAGGGACGGGTAGTGCACGCATAGAGTTCGTTTAATTAAAACCGCTTATATTTTCTAAGGGTAGGATAATTGGGTAGTAAAAGGATACCATGTATAACCCTTCTAGTTGAGGAAGGTTTATCGGATGTTGTACAGGTATGATCCTATAGGCTAATGGACTTAGGACTTCCCTTATTTTTATACATATGTGTGCTTAGACTGCTTTATTTGTCAAATAACTAATTCACAAAATAAGTTTGGTCGGGACCCACCGTTGTGGACCTCAAGGGGTGCCTAACACCCCCCCCCTAAGGGTAATTTCAAGCCCTTATACAATCTTTGGTAACACAAACCGGTTTCATGAGTTACTTGCATTAGGTGCTCTAACGCACCTTAAATCCGTTAGGTGGCGACTCTTCAATTTCCATACCCCTCTCCCAAAAGGAAACGAGTTGTCCCAAAGCATGTCGAAACCCGGACTCCCGCGAAAGGGGAAAAAGGGGGCGCGACAGTATACATAGCCACATTTTTTAGGTTAAAACCCCTTTTCCAAAGCCTATTAGGTTTTCATCTTCCACTAAGGAAAGGTTTCCTTTATTTCCTATTATTTTGGCACAGTTGGGACCACAAAATTTAATTAACAATGCTCCTTATTATGGAATTAATTTCTACCATAATAAATTATGAATTATTCCACTAAAAATTTGTAATTGCACTCCTTAGTTCAATTTTAAAATTCTTCCATAAATTCTTATTTAACTCCCCATGTAAGATTCAGATACTAATCAATCAAATTAAATTACTGACAATTCTTTAGACTTTCGCTTAACTTATGTCATGTGTCGGATACAAATATCACCAGCCGAGTTTACACATGAAAACTTATAAGCTTTCATAAAAGAGTATCATCAATCTCAAAAGTCGAGACATGAATTCTATCAACTAATTATTACTTTGTCAATGTATATCATTATTGTCCAATTTACCAGGCTTATTGACCCACGAAAAAATCTCGTCTTTTAAAAAATTAAAATAATAAATGACACACAGCTAATAATAATTATATCAATATTAAGAGTACATGTACGTTGAATGGACCAGACAAATTATTTTATTAAGAACTGATGATTTAATCTTCCGTACAAGTACGTTGAATGGACTTGCATTTTTGTATATCAACATAAACTTTATGGCTTATAAGAACCGATGATTTAGTCTTCCGTATATAAGTTAAACTCTATACAATAAATCATCTACTATATAAGCACCATACACACAGACAAATACATAATCTATTTAAAATAAAATTTTATTGAATTGAATAAATAATTAAACAATTGCTCCATACAAAATACAATGTACGCATGGTTTAATTATAGCATATCCTAACAAGCATAACTTGGAGAAGTGACACTCATACAATAAGTGTAATAGATTCTGGTGCATTTTCACATAGTACACATAGGCTATCTGAGTTGATTCCTATGAGAGCTAGCCTATCCTTTTTGAGCAGCTTTTTCTGCATAGTCAACCAGCAAATGAACATAACCACCTGTATATTTTCCTGATTGTGATTGCCATCCTCCATGAACATAAACCACCTGCAAGTTTGTCCTTTATGTGGCATATTTTCTTCCAACACCAGCTGTTGTACATTGTATTTCCACCATATTTAACAGCCAACAGTACTCGTCCGATTATTTTTTCCTTTTTCTTTTTTTTTTTTGTGGGTCGGGGGTGTGGGTGGTGCTGTGGCTGCGCTTGAGTGACCGGAAAGAGATTTTGAAAATACAGCACATATAAATGAGAGGTGTAAGTAAGCCAATTGTACCAAAAAATAATTAAGACAATCATTTTTATTTGGTTAAATTTATATATCCACACTGTAATTTAAGAATAATTTAAGGAATTATTACACTATCAGATTATAATTACAAACTAACTACATGTAATTACCTAAGGTAGAACGTGAATCAGTAACTTGATAAAAAATATTTAAAAATTTACAAAATGTAAATCTATACGTTGATAGTCTGATATTGGTAAACTTCTTTATGTAATTTGGAATTGTTTCGTTGACCGCACAAGACAAAATAATTCTAACATAATAAAACTCGCATGTGTTGTAAATGTAAAAAAAGTATGCATTAGTAAAAATAGATTTTGTATAACTAAAACAATTATTGGTTTTGGTACAAAACGGCTTGTCATGACCCCAAATCCATATTGATTGTGATGACGCATATCGTGGTACTAGGCTAGCTAATTTACTGACATAATACACGGTATTATCCATTTAAAACAATACCAAAATTTTATCAAAAACTTGCACGTTTTAATATTTCAAAATCTGCGGATAATAATTAAAAAAATATCTGAACAAAACATCTCCCCAAAGACCCGGAGTCACAGTCATGAGCACTAACTAGAACACAAAATCTGACACAGTATTTCCCTAATACATCGAATCTAGGAAAAACGTAAACATGCGACAAAATGGGAGAGAGAAGGGTTGGGCTGCGAACGCCTTGCAGCTACCTCACAATCTCCGACTACTGCTCCACTGATAAACAACTGAGTCTCACTTGATCCGGGTACCTGAATCTGCACACGAGGTGCAGGGGGTAACGTGAGTACATCAACTCAGTAAGTAACAAATATAAATAAGGACGTGAGTGTAGTGATGGGCTTTTAAAATCATGAAAACTCATATAATTAACATCAGTGGAAGATAATAAATCAAGTCAGGGATCCATGTCCCGAAAGTTTCATAAAATCCAGGTTTCCCTTTCCAAATTTCATATAAAATATTGGTTCAACATTTATCGTTTAGAGGAAAAAATATAAAGGAGAGTGAAAACAGTAGTTTCATAGCAAATAAGCCCCTAGGAGATAGTGTCTCAGTCACTCGTGCCTCATCTCTCATCAACCAGCACTCACGCTCAATAGGTGACAATCCGGGCCCGTTTACTCAAAATGTTGACCGAAGTCAACTCAAATAAAGTTTTAGGAAAAAATTCTTATGTTTCTCAGTTTTTACCATACCATCTTTTCGGAAACACGCCTGTAATGCACACACAAATTGACGAAGGATAAAATGAAGTGTTTAAAGCTTAAAAGCGCAGAATTGGGCTCTAACACATAAGATGCCCTTTCGGATCATCACATTATCCACCTCTAAAACAACCGTTCGTCCTGGAACGGACATAGAAAAGTACCTAAACTGGTGAAAAGGTGAGGATATCTACTCCGCATGTCCGACTCGGACTCCCAGGTAGCTGCCTCAATAGGCTGACCTCTCCACTGCACTCGAACTGAAGGATAACTCTTCGACCTCAACTGACGAACCTACCGGACAAGAATAGCCACCGGCTCCTCCTCGTAAGTCAAATCATTGTCTAACTGGACAGAACTGAAACCAATACGTGGGATAGATCGTCGTGATACTTCCGAAGAATAGTCACGTGAAACACTGGATGAACTGCTAATAACCCCGGTGGCAACGCAAGTCTGTAAGCCACCTCTCCTACTCTCTCCAGAATCTCAAATGGCTCGATATACCTAGGGCTCAACTTGCCCTTCTTTCCGAACCTCATGACACCCTTCATGGGTGATACCCGAGCAACACTCTCTCCCCGACCATGTATGAAACGTCACGCTCTACGGTCGGCATAACTCTTCTTCCTGGACTGAGTTGTGCAAAGTCGATCCTGAATAATCTTGACCTTATCCAAGGCATCATGAACTAGGTCTGTACCCAATAACAGAGCCTCTCCCGGCTCGAACCACCAAATTGGCGACCGGCACTGCCTACCATATAGTGACTCATAGGGAGCCATCTGAATGCTCGACTGATAGCTGTTGTTGTAGGCAAACTCTACAATGGGAATAATTGATCCCACGATCCTCCGAAGTCTATAACACATGCGCGGAGCATATTCTCCAATATCTGAATAGTGCGCTCGGGATGTCCGTCCATCTGAGGATGAAACGCTGCGCTCAACTCAGCCCGCGTGCCCGACTCACACTGTACTGCCCGCCAAAAGTCCGAGGTGAACTACGTACCTCGATCAGAAATGATAGACACGGGCACACCGTGAAGACGGACGACCACGCGGATATAGATCTCAGCCAACCGCTTTGATGAATAGGTAATTGCCATAGGAATGAAATGCGCTGACTTAGTCAGCTTGTCCACAATGACCCAAACGACATTGAACTTCCTCTGACTCCGTGGGTGTCCAACAATGAAATCCATAGTGATACGCTCCCACTTCCACTCATGAATCTCTATCTTTTGAAGCAAACCACCAGGTCTCTGATGCTCATACTTTACTTGCTGAAAATTTAGGCACAGAGCTACATAAGCAACTATATCCTTCTTCATCCTCCTCCACTAATAATACTGCTGCAAGTCCTGATACATCTTTGCAGTGCCCGGATGAATAGAATACTGGGAGCTGTGGGCCTCCTCAAGAATCAACTCACGAAGACCATCAACATTAGGCACACACACGCGATCTTGCATCCTTAAACCCCATCATCTCCAACAGTAACTTGCTTGGAACCACCGTGCCGTACTGTGTCCCTAAGGACCAACAAGTGAGGGTCATCATACTGCCGATCTATGATACGCTCAAACAAGGAATACCGAGCGACTGTGCAAGCTAGAACACAGCTGGGCTCTGAAATATCCAACCTCACAAACTGGTTTGCTAAAGTCAGAAAATCTGATGCAAGCAGCCTCTCATCGGCTGGAATGAACACAAGGCTGCCCATACTCACTGTCTTTCTACTCAAGGCGTTGGCCACCATATTGGCCTTCCCGAGATGATACAAGATGGTGATATCATAGTCTTTCAATACCTCCAACCACCTCCTCTGCCTAATGGAGATCTTTTTTCTTGAACAAATATTGAAGGCTCCGATGATCCGTGAAAACCTCACACGACACGCCGTAAAGATAGTGCCTCCAAATCTTAAGCGCATGAACAATGGCTGCCAACTCTAAATCATGGACATGGTAATTCTTGTCATGAACCTTCAACTGTTGCGACACATATGCAATCACTATACTCTCCTACATCAATACCGCACCGATCCCAACACTAGACACATCACAATATACCGTATATGATCCTGAACCTGTGGGAAACACCAACACCGATGCTGTCAAAGCGGTCTTGAGCTTCTGAAAGCTCGCCTCACACTTGTCTGACAATCTGAATGGGGCACTTTTCTGGGTTAACCTGGTCAACGGGGCTTCTATAGATGAAAACCTCTCCACAAACCAACGGTAATAGCTCGTCAAACCCAAGAAAGTCCTGATCTTTGTAGCTGAAGTGGGTCTAGGCCAGTTCTGAATTTCCTCAATCTTCTTAAGATCTACCTGAATGCCCTCTGCTGATACAACGTTCCCCAGAAAGCGACTGAATCCAACCAAAAGTCTCACTTTGAAAATTTAGCATATAACTGACTGTCTCTCAGATAAATCCCCCATTAATTTTTCAAGATACTGAATAATGGAGGCCGATTCAAACCCAACATATATTCCTAACCTTCTTTGGGGACCCATTTTGGTGCGATATGACAGTGCTACAGGCACATATGATGCGCATCCAAAAATTCTTAAATGGGATATATTAGGTTCATGACCCAAAACTAATTGCAAACGAGGAATATTTATGATAATTTATTGGTCTGAGACGAACTAGGATTGCTGCATGCAAAATAGCATGACCCCAAACAGAAGTGGGCAACCTCATTTTCATGAGTAACGGTCTTGCTATCAATTACAGATGTTTAATTAAAGACTCTGCAAGGCCATTTTGAGTGTGAACATGAGCTATAGGATGTTGCACTTTTATCCCAATGGATAAGCAATAATCATTAAATGATTGGGATGAAAACTCAGCAGCATTATCAAGTCTAATAGACTTAACTGGATTATCAAAAAATTGTGCTCGTAATCGGACTATTTGTGCCATTAATTTTGAAAACGCGAGGTTGCGAGATGACAATAGGCACACGTGAGACCATCTAGAAGATGCATCTATGAAGACCATAAAATATCTAAACGACCCACTAGATGGGTGAATAGGTCCACAAATGTCCCCTTCTATATGTTCCCAAAATGAAGAGGACTCAATCCTAACCTTTGTTGGTGATGGTCTTATGATTAACTTGCCTTAATAGCAAGAAGTGCAAGAAAATTCATCATTTAAAAGAATCTTTAAATTATTTAATGGATGCCCATATGAGTTTTCTATAATTTGTCTCATCATAATTGATCCAGGATGTCCCAATCGATCATGCCAAAGTACACAAGTATTGGAATCAGTAACCATATGGTTTACAATAGCATGTGGTTCAATTGCACTAATTCTTGTCCAATACAGGCCACAAGACAAAGATAGAAATTTCTCAAATACCCTTTTCTGGCCAGATACATTCTTGTTAAGGATGAGATATTCAAAATTATTCTCATCTATTGTCTCAATATGATATCAATTTCGGCGGATATCTTTAAAACTGAACAAGTTCCTCTTGGACTTGGAGGAGAACATCGCATTCTCTATAATAAGTATTGTTCCCTTAAGCAGAGTTATAGTAGCTCTTCCAGAGCCTTCAATTAATTTACTACTATCAGAAATTGTAGTAACATCTACCTTACACATACTTAAATGAGAGAAATATTTCTTCTCTTTGAATATTGTATGTGTCGTACATGAACCAACTAAACAAATATTTTTACAATTAAACATTGATCCAAGTTTGCTTTGTGAGGTATCCATATTTGCTTCCCATGCTTTGACATACAAAAAGAAATATACGAATAATCATTAGTATTTCCAGGAAAAAAGAAATAAAGTTTGAATATAATGAATGTGAGCATGTGATTTTTCACCTACTAAATGCCCCTACAAAATTCGATAAATAAATTAGTTTCATAGATTTTGTTGATTTTCAGTGATTAATTGTGAAAGATTTGTATTTTTTGACATATACATAATTCATCTTTTTAAATTTGTTCAAAATTGCATCACTACTATCAAAGAATTATAAAGTTATAATTAACTGA
>ML414201.1:58407-97760 GCA_005239525.1 Nicotiana knightiana | reverse complement strand
TATATATATATATATATATATATATATATATATCAGTTTGTCCCCTGAAAATTTTGAAAATATGAAAATTAAAATTTAGTCCTCATTTCCTAATTAAGGACACTAGGTCCTGAAGTTTGATTTTCAAGTTGAAAAATTAAGGACACAAGGTCCTGAAGTTTGAGTTTCAAGTTGAAAAGTTGAGGACACATGGTCCTGAATTTTGATTTTCAAGTTGAAAACTTAAGGACACATGGTCCTGAAGTTTGAGTTTCAAGTTGAAAAGTTGGGACACATGGTCCTGAAGTTTGATTTTCAAGTTGAGAACTTAAGGACACATGGTCCTGAAGTTTGAGTTTCAAGTTGAAAAGTTAAGGACACTTGGTTCTGAACTTTGATTTCCATGTTCAAAAGTTAAGGACACTAGGTTCTGAAGTTTGATTTTCAAGTTCAAAACTTAAGGACACTAGGTCCTGAAGTTTAAGTTTCAAGTTGAAAAGTTAAGGACACTTGGTCCTGAAGTTTGATTTTCAAGTTGAAAACTTAAGGACACATGGTCCTGAAGTTTGAGTTTCAATTTGAAAAGTTGAAGACACATGGTCCTGAAGTTTGATTTTCAAGTTGAAAACTTAAGGACACATGGTCCTGAAGTTTGAGTTTCAAGTTGAAAAGTTAAGGACACTTGGTCCTGAACTTTGATTTCCAAGTTCTAAAGTTAAGGACACTTGGTGCTAAACTTAGACTTACATTCATAGAACTTAAGAACACTTAACTTTAGGAATTTCAAAATCAATACACTTAGCCCTAAATTTAAATTCACAAGTTAAGGACACAAATTTAAGCAATTAACAAATAATAAAATACATTAAGGGACTTACGATTTTTTGCAACCTTTTCTTTTCTCCTTACCCAACCACGCAATAAATTTCTTCAATAATTTTGTATCATCTTTGGCATAATGAAAAATACATGTACAAGTATATTTTGATTTTATCCAGCCTGAATTTTTGGGAATATTTTCATTCTGTGCCATCGATTTTGTTGTATTTCTTTCCTGTTCAAAAGGAGATTTCAACTTCCAACTAAGCATATTATTCCTTTTGCCTCGACCAAGCTCTTCTTCAACATTTCCTTCAACCTCCATAGGCAAACCCTCATCAATGTTCATTTGTGTACTTGGAGGAGTAGGAGTAAGAATAGAAAATGATGGACCATCATAACCAATACTATCACCTCTCTTACTTTTCCTAGTATATTGGTTAAGAGCTTCATCTTTGTTTTGGCTCTGCAGACACAACTATATATACACATTAGTTTGTTGCAAGTTGTCAGCAGTTTCAATTATGAATATAATATTTAGGACACAATCAATACCTGTCTCGTTCATACTGCCTTCTTGTATTTTTTCAACAGACGATTGAGCTGACATATTGGTTGCATTTTCTTTATCTTCCAAATGCACATTTTCTTTATCTTGCAACTATTCTCCATTTTAATTGCAAGTTCACAAGATTCTACAAAATATTTAAAAGAGCTAACACAATTAGTACTTGTTATGTATAAAAATTTNCAACAAAACATGAAAATTTCATCTAACCTTGATTGGCAGAATTTTGAAATCCAAACTTCTCTTTATATGTGAGAGGTGTAGATATATAATATGTTCCTTCAAAACATTTGCATACAATATCACTTACACTTGTTCCCAATAGACTTTCTAAATCCTGAGAATGCACTACACATTTACAGATTTTCTTTGTTACTCCCGTCTCTTTTGGATTTTCCTGCTCTTGAAATTCTAGAACATCTTGAACTTCCACTCCATCAATAGATTCTACATATATTTGTAACACAAAAAAGTTTATATGTATTACACTATTTAATATAGATTTCAATGACAAAAAATTCATAATCTATATCTAACCTTTCCTAATTTGAGTGCCAATATCAGTTTCATCATTTACATGTGCATCTCTATAATCGCTTTCATACTGAACTTCCGCATGCACATCCGTATCATTATGTTCACCACCACCTGCATCTTTGTTAATTGTCACAGTAGGTTCTGTACCATCACCATGATCATCAACTCCATCTTTACTAATTGGAACACTAGATTCTCTCTCTATGTTCAGTTCATCAGCTTTCACAAAAATCTTCAACAAAGTATCAATCTTTGATCCTAGACTTTTCTTTAAATCATGTGAAAGAAACTAAATTAGAAACTTAAGGACAGACATTCCTTAAGTTTGAATTCCAAGTTAAAAAGTTGAGGACACTTGGTCTTTAACTTTGAATTCCAAGTTCAAAAGTTAAGGACATGCAGTCCTTAACTTTGAATTCCAAGTTTAAAAGTTAAGAACAGACAATCCTTAACTTGGAATTCCAAGTTCAAAAGTTAAGGACAGGTAGTCCTTAACTTTGAATTTCAAGTTCAAAAGTTAAGAACATGCAGTCCTTAACTTTGAATTCCAAGTTAAAAAGTTAAGGACAAACAACCCTTAACTTTGAATTCCAAGTTAAAAAGTTGAGGACACTTGGTCCTTAAGTTTGAATTCCAAGTTAAAAAGTTAAGGACAATAGGTCCTTAACTTTGAATTGGTGTCCTTAACTTTAAACTAACTAAAATTAATGATATTACCTTCATATCATTTTCAATCTTTTTTTCTGTCACAAATATCTTCTGATTTATTCTAGTAACTTCAGCCTGCAGATCCTTTTTAAACTGCTCTGATAATCTATGAATCAAAAACCATAAAAACAAAAAAGTCTCTTAAGAAAAAAACAATCAAATAAAAAACTAATGTTATTAAAATACAAAAAACTTACTTTAACAATTTCCTTAAGAATGACTTCATCAAATTGTGTGGAAGAAGGCATTGAGCTTTGATCTTAAGAAAATGGCTCATGCACAGTAACAACCTCCGCATCTTCTTCACAAGCAATAAATGGTGCCACCTCGAACAATTTATACAACTATTATATAAGAAAACAAACACATAAGTTTTCAGAACTAAAAAACATAAACAAAATTAAAAAAATCGAGTAATCAGATTAACTTACACTTTCATTATGGAAGTATCTTTTACACAGAGAATCATATTGTGGAGATTTCATGTCTGAATAACATAACATCCGAGGATAACCACATTCTCGAAAGTTAACAAATTGTTTTTCTTGGAAAATTGGCAACACTTCCATAATCCAAACACAAAAAGCAAAAGCAAAGCCAAGTAGAGTGTAGCTATCCTTGTCTTTATCTTTGTCTTTCTCTTTCTCATTCTCATTCTCATTTGGGTTTCAAACAACTCTTCAATGATTTTAATAATGTTTCATAACATAGAGAGCCCCAGTTGAATGAAGAGCAAAGTAGATCATCATCCACAATTTTCATTAACTTCTCAGACACGTTCCCACTCTTTCGCTTACCCAACAAAACAGATTCAACAAAATATATTGTTGCTAACTTCACAACATCATCAGCGTTGCCTTCAAATGACGAAATTGTACCATCTGGGTCACTAGAAATAAAATCATACAAATCACCTAACTCAATACGATCCTTTCCAGGGAAATAGACTTTCAAAAGCCTGTTCTTTTTTTCATCCAAACCTTTAATATCCAGTGTAGAAGAACAATTCAAACCAGTGATTATATTAAATTCTTCCTGTGTAAACTTAAGTTCATGGTCAAAAACCATAAACGTCATCGAATTAGCGTCATTACTTACAATTTCAGAAAGTAATAGACAGTGAATAAGTTTACCAGAAAACTTCACACTTTGTAACTTGAAAAAGTTCCCGAAAATACCATCCCTTAATTTCTTCCACTGCCGGTTTGACAAAAAACCATTTATCATTTCCTTATATTGTAGATCTCCTTTACAATAGCTCATGAGGTTTCGCCAAACATTAAACTCGAACACACGATCTCCTTCCATTGTAACACTACAAAGAAGGAAAAAGAACATAAAACGTTAAGCTCGAACACACGATCTCCTTCCATTATAACACTACAAAGAAGGAAAAAGAACATAAAAGATTTGAACAAGCAGTCCTTAACTTAAAGTTTCAAGTTATAAAACTAAGGACAATAGGTCCTTAACTTTAAGTTTCAAGTTTAAAAGTTAAGGACAATAGTTCCTTAACTTATAGTTTTAAGTCCTTAACTTAAAAGTTTAAAAAGTTAAGGACAAGCAGTCCTTAACTTAAAGTTTCAAGTTAAAAAGTTAAGGACAATAGTTCCTTAACTTATAGTTTTAAGTCCTTAACTTAAAAGTTTAAAAAGTTAAGGACAATAGGTCCTTAACTTATAGTTTTCAGTCCTTAACTTTGAGATCCAAGTCCAAAATTTAAAAACACTTCGTCCTTAACTTTTATGAACACATTTAACTAAGAATTCATAAACACAGTTAGCTTATGAATTCGAACGACTATTTTCATGAAATATCCTTAAATAATCAAATATATTGATTGAACCACAAACACAAAAATTTCTGAATAACATTATCACAAAAATCCGACCCTTATTCGACACTAAAATCAACTTATAATCGTTATTTTTGAAATTTCAAACATAATTCATCCAACACACATCATTGATCTCGATTAAACATATACAAAAACAAAAAATGCATAAAAGCAAAAAAAAAATCAAATAAAACAACTGCAACTGATTCGAGTTCGATAAATTACCAGTTCAATTGTACAAAGTAGGGAAGATGACGAAGGAAAAGATCAACAACAACTGATTTGCATGCAAAGAAGGTACATATACTATCACGAAGAGCTCTGAAAAGTTTGCCTCGCAATTTTCCCTCTTAATGAATAAAACAAGGGTTTTAACATATAAGAAGTAAGCAAAGGGCAAAACAGTTTTTTCAAAACAATTTTAATAAAGTAGTGACTATTTTTGCTTAGAATTAGAATTGGTGGATAAAAAATAAACACCACTTTTATTAGTGGCTACCACACGCAAATTCCCATTACTCTTCTTACACGATATTCTATACATGTTCCCTAATCAAATATAACTCCCATTGGTCTTCTCTATTATGTACATAATCCCCATTACTTCTCATTATTATAATTGTAACTCCCATACATAGAGATGGAAATTGGGGCAGGGTGAGGACGGGCAGGGCGGGGCAGGGGATACTATTAATGGGGCGGGGCAGGGGAGAATTTAAATAGGGCGGGGCAGGACAGGACAGGGTAAAATGTTATTTTAAAAAAAAATAATAGTTTAGGGCAGGGCAGAGCAATGTCCGAATTAATAGATGGATCGGGTAAAATAAAAGTGACCCGCGTGTTTTATAATTTTTTTTTCCAATTGGCAGACGGCAATCCCTCTTTGAATCCTTAATCCCTATAACATTTCACTGTTCGCACTTCAAGTTTCAACTTGAAAGCGCCATCGCCCGTCGCCAGAGGAGGTTGTCCATGCTTTCAAATTGAAACCTCGCCCATCGCCTATAAATCCGATCTTACCCTTGTTTGAAAAGTACCTTGCAACATTGTTAGAGATGTTCTTGTCAATCTTCAAGAGGTCATTTAGGAACTAAACTCTTTCTGCTCTTCATTCTAGGAACCACGTTTTAGTTTCAAGCCCTCGCCCATTGCCGCTCTTCCAAAAAGTTATTGAAACCTCAAACCCTTCCCTTCAGTTCTTCACTTCTTCTAATCTTTCAGGCAAAATTCGATCTCCGACAATTAATAAGTTTGAAGGTGACACTCTCTTAGTTTCAGCTTCTCTTTCCGTTGTAACAACTTTTATTTCTCTCTTGATTTTTGACTTTTTGGCTATGTTTCTTGATATCTAAAAAAAATGCCTAGACTTTACTGTTTTTTCTTATTCTACAGTAAAATAATTTATCGATATAGTAAATTGGTTATCGATATTGAGCTGTTGGATATTCCTGTTGCTGCATTTCTTGCCGCCAACGAGGTGTTTGATTTTTTGTCAGTAGAGTGATGTTTTGACCCTCATTTGCTGCATTTCTTGCTACCTGCAACATATCTGCTGCTCGGGCGCTGGTATGTTAAATGGAGAATGTTAAAGGATAAATCATCTCATTACCTGTTTAAGAATGACGTTATCCTTGATCCTTGAGTCAGTGATAAGTGATTTTACTGATGATCCTTAATTTCTGTTGTTGGATAGGAAAAAGATTTTGATATCCTTACCTTCATTGAATCAGTCAAACACCTCTTAAAATCTGGCAGCTTGCCTTAGGTCACAAATTAAAGCGTGCAGATTTTAAAACTGATCAAGTTAGCATTGAAATGGATAGTTTATGTGTGTTCAATTGTTTGAAGAGATTAACAATTCTTATTGGCCAATGTAAGTATAGGGTAACACTTCTATCAACATTTAGACAAATAGTAAGACATCAAATCACTTAATTTTCTATATTGCTGGAATATTACAGTAGTATGTATGGCTAATTATGTGAATATTTGTAATAGGTAATCATGGCATCTCAAAATGAAGAGAATCTGCCAGCTTCTTCTTCTAATGCTATTTCCTTAGACGGCGAGAGTCAAAGGCCTTTACAATCTGATGAAGTTGTTGAAATGGCAAAAAGGAGACATTCCCGAGCATGGAATCATTTCGAGCTGGTGAAGTTTAATGATGTTCCATATGATGTTTGTAAGTATTGCAATCGTTGTTATAAAAATGCTAGAAATTGTGGTACAAAATCTATGTTAGATCACATACCTAAGTGTCCTAAAAGGCCAAGAGATGTACAAAATGAGGGTGATACTGTCACGGCCCAATGTCATGATCCAATATCCCAACACAGGTCGTGATGGCACCCAACAGGCGGGGTTAGGCAAGCCGACTCTCAATTTGCTAAAGGTTCCTTCTTATTGGATTAAACACTTTAAAATATACTCAGTTATTAAAACTTAAAACATGATTCGACCAGGACAAATAACTAGTTTTAATCAAAACAGTCATTAAGAGGAATGGGCTAATATATATTCATATACAGACCCGTAAGCCAAAATAACAACTACGTGTGTGCTAGGAACTAGTGTCACAAGTCCTACGGGCATACTAATAGAATATACAAAACATAATATACAATCCCACTGTCTGAAAGAAATGGACGGGACATAAGCAAAAGAAAACTCCAGGGTGATGCTGAGGATCGTCAGGAGAAGCAGCTCACCGTGAAGTCGGGTCCAACTAAGATCAGAATCGAGCTCCGATATGATAACCAGATGCACCAGCCTCAGAACCTGTACAATTAAGTACAGAAGTGCAGCATGAGTACATAAACAGATATGTACCCAATGAGTGTCCGGCCTAACCTCGAAGAGGTAGTGACGAGAGGTAGACGTGATACTTACTAGGGTCAACATTTCTAAATAACATGATTTAATAGGAACTAGGCAGGCATAACAGTCGTAGAAAATCACAAGAGATAAATTATCAAGTATAGTCGTATTTAACTTTGCACGTCAAATTTCACTAGCACATAACGTACTAAATTCCATTATTAACATGAACCAATTTATACAATTACAACAAATTCCCAGTAAATCATACAACACATAATAGGCCGGAAACGTACGACCGAAGCATCGCAAAAATAAATGTGCAATGCCGAGGGTCGAACGGCTCGAACCATAGATGCATATATTATCCCGCTCACGAATTGAACATGCGACGCAGTTGACATAATAGTAGGGTTATTCCGCTCACGAATCATACATGTGACGCGGTGTCGCATACATACAAAAAATTATCAATTTTTAGGGAACTATCAGAGATTATTCTTTTAAGGCAAGAACCTAAGCAATATATCATGGACCACAACTTCCTAATATTCTCATGCCAAATAAAGAATAATAAGCAACTTAAAATACGTTTAGGAATACATGTAAGGCACATATAAGCATGCTCGTGAGTCCTAAAACTACCCAACATAACATAGTAGTAGCTACGCACGGACTCTGGTCACATCGTGCGTGCGTAGCCCCCGCAAATAAGAACATGCAATTATTTATAATCACCTATGGGGACAACTCCCTCTTACAAGGTTAGAAAGGAGACTCACCTCGCGTCGAACCTACTCCCCGGACCAAGAACGCGCCTGAAACTCCGAACTCTACACCCGAGGACTTGAAACTAGCCAAATGTTATACAAATTCATCAATTTATGCTCAAAGTATGAAAATTCTCCTACTCGTTTAGTAAATTCAACAGTCTTGAAGAAATTCTAAAATCTGACCCCGGGCCCGCATGCTCGGATTCCAAAAATTCTCGAAGGGAATTCTTGTTTAACCAAAGAATTGACCCTTTGACTAAAGCTTATTTTAAAGATGAATACGGGTTACTGATAATTAAGGTAATGGAGAAAAATGAATAGTAGACAATATTGCAGAAATATCGAAAATCGAAATTAATTGTATTCGAGAATCAGATGCCTTTACAAGATGTATTCCCTTCCCTTATATAGGAGATTCTTATAACGTACGACACTTGATATGGTGACTCATTAATGACTAATTATGACAATAATGAGGCGTTACAAAGGATAACGGTAATTGGGGTACGGTTACATAACGTTCGAGTAATCAGTTGTGGGTCTTTGAATATGCCCGTAGCTTTGTCTAGATTCGTTCTGACCGTGCCTCTCTCCTGTTTTGATCAAGTTGAGTTTCCTGTGGCTGATAAGTTCGAGGGTTTACTGAACCGTACCCCTTCAAAGGATCACATCCAGCTATCGCGTTTCCCTGTGTCCACGTGACTGGCCGAGTTGTCAAAAGCTGACTTACGTGTGAAACTCTTTTTTACCAATACAAATAGTCTACCCACTTAC
The DNA here is from genome assembly GCA_005239525.1 of Nicotiana knightiana. Taxonomy (NCBI): domain Eukaryota; kingdom Viridiplantae; phylum Streptophyta; class Magnoliopsida; order Solanales; family Solanaceae; genus Nicotiana; species Nicotiana knightiana. The sequence continues at coordinate 88,948 of ML414201.1, read as the reverse complement.
CATATATTTAACGATTAATATTTGGTAAGTGGATATTCATTTATGGCGGGAATATTTTGCCGCCGCTTTTCCTTGAATCATTGTATCCTTCTCTGCACCATAGGCATCGTTTGTCACTTCCATTTGATGCTCGTACCACGTGTCCTTTTGGGATTGGTTCTGCATTTACTCGGCACCTTTTAGGGATTTTTGCGGCTGTGCCAGTCCTGAAGTGACATCTTCAATTATGACTTTTCATCATTATTTTTCTTTTTTTCCTATGTTTGACGGTTGTCCAATAGTATAAATACCTTTCTTCTTTTCTTTGCTTCCACGAAACACTTTCTAACTTTGTCTTTTGTAAAGAACTTTCTTCTTGCCTTTGCAAACATGTATTATTCAAACCAACCTCAAGGAGTAATTGATATTGAAAGTTTAACGCCATCTTCTGCTCCGACTAGGAGTCGGAGGGGTGGTAGACTTAGAAGTCTAGGATCCACTCCTTCGAGGGGCTCCTTTTCTCCTCAGATAGTTCCTTTTTCTTCCACTAGATCTCTAGTTTCTCCAAGGTTTAGGGTTTCTCGGTCTTTGTCTAGAGGTAGAGGCAAACGCCTTCGTGAACTTGGAGTTGAGGAATTATCCCTGCTGAGTTTGTTTTTGCTAGGGATAGTCAAGTTCTTGTAGACCAGTCTTCTTCTCTTGAAAGTGTCGAAATATATTCAACCGTATAACTGAGAGTCAGATTCTTGTTCGTAGGGAGTTGTCACGACCCCAAATCCAGGCCAGTCGTGATGGCACCTATCATGGAACTAGGCCAGCCAAAACTCAAACTCAAATCATAATAAGCTTCATTTTTACATTTTTTACTATACTGATTACCCATAAAAGTTTCCTTTAAACAATTATAAAAACAGTCAAAACTATATTGAATAATAAATACAAGCCCCGAGAACCCGGAGTCACTGGTCATGAGCATCTACATAAATATACAACTCAACAAAAATAAATTCTATAATGTTAAACAAGAGAGGGAGAAGGACTGCGGACGCATGCAGCTACCTCGCAAACCTCCGAGAATCTCTGGAACAGATAGACAGCTCACCCTGCCCTAACACCTGAATCTGCACACAAGGTGCAGGGAGTAATGTGAGTACGCCAACTCAGTAGTAATGAAAATAAATTAGGTCTGAGCAGAAGGAAACACATAAAATCAATGCCATCAAATCACAAGAGGCACAACCTTTCTTTCCAACAGTATAACATATATATGTGAAATCATCATGTCTCAAATCATCTTCAGAAAAATCCTTTAAGGAAAGTATATTTTTCAACAACTTCAACCGAAAGGTTTAGTATAAAACGAAATGAATCATATAGAGGCCTCTCGGGCAAAACATATTTTATAAGCTCAGAGTGAAAGTATTAAAATCATCAGTAGCCCCTCGTGCAAAACATATATCATAATCAGCCCCTCGGGCAAAACATGTATCATAATCAGCCCCTCGGGCATGCCTCACAGTCACTCATAATCAGTCACTCGGCACCTCACAGTCACTCATGCCTCCCAATCACTCGTCACTCGGCACTCGGCACTCGCACTCAGTAGGTACCTGTGCTCACTGGGGGTGTGTACAGACTCCGTCTTCGGAGGGGCTCCTTCAGCCCAAGCGCTAAATAAACAGCCAAATCATGGCATGAATCACTCTCAGGCTCTCAGCCTCATATCATAAATATCCTCAGTTTCAAGCCCTCGGCCTCACTCAGCACCTCACCATCACTCTGGCCCTCGGCAACACTCAGCAGAACCACTCTAAAGGCCTCTCGGACGAATCAGTAAAAACAAGGTACTCAACCCAAAACATCAGTTTAAATCTCAAAGTGGTGTAAATCACGTTGAGTTTCAAATAAAACAGTATGCACAATGATGCTGAGTGAAATCATCAACAAATAGTGAGGAAAACAGTAGTAAAAAGCCCTCAAAGGGTCTAAACAGATCGGCACAAGGCCCCAGACACGGCTTATAGTCCAAATATTTCACAAATCTTTAGAACATAACTTAACATAAGGTTTTGAGTAAATATGCAGCTCATTAGTTTCCGCGGAGAGGACCTAGTCCAATCCAAAAATCAGTACGCACCACATACTCGTCATACGACATGTGTGTCTTTCCAAAATCAGTGAGAAAATATGTAGTCCGGGGTTCCATACCCTCAGGACAAGATTTATAACCATTACTTACCTCTACTGGGCCACAACACTAGTCCGCAATGCCCTTGCCCCTCAAATTGGCTCCCGATTGCTCCGAATCTAGCCAAAACCAATTTATTATCATCAATATATACTCAAGGAAAACAACCCAATCGAAAATTATCAAATTATACAAGAATCTCGAAATTCGGCCAAACCCGAGCCCCGGGCCCACATCTTGGAATTCAATAATTTTTACATCATTAGAAACATCTTTGTCCCACGATTCTATACATACCAAGAACACCAATATCGGACCACAATTTCCATTCCAAAATCTCAAAAGAAATCCCAATTCTTTCCTCCCATTTTCCAACTTTTTCCTACCCAAATCCTTAAATTTTCAAGCCTAATATTAACGAAATAGCATAGGAACGGGATTAACAACCAAATAACTTAACTTTGCTGAAGAACTTCGAAATTCTCTCTCAAAACCACCTTCAATGGACTCCTCCCGCATGCAAATTGATGAAAACTAATAAATTTCGCGGAGGGGTCTTTTTTATACTGTTCTGCACAGTCATTTATGCACCTGCGGACAATTGGCCGCACCTGCGGTCCCAGGGTGCGCACCTGCGAGACTCACTTAACTGGCCAATTCTCGCGCCTACGACCACCTTCCCGCACCTGCGGCTTCGCAGGTGCGATGCACCTTCCGTACCAACGACCTCATAGGTGCGACAAACCCCTCGCACCTGCGGACCATTCCCTACACAGGAAAAGCTCGCACATGTGGCCTTTCTCTCCGCTCCTGTGCAACCGCACCTGCGACTCCCCTTCCGCAGGTGCGAAAACACCAGCAATCAGCACAACAGATTTCCAAAAATCACTCCAACTTCCCGTCAACCATACGAAATCAATCCTGAGACCCTCGGGGCCCCAACCAAACATACCAACACACCTCATAGCATTATTATAACTTATTTGAGCTTTCGAAACACCAAAAACAACACGAAAACACCAAAATTACATCAAATTCAAGCCTATGAACTTTGAAACATCCAAATTCGCCAACTACGCCGAAACTAACCAAAACACCTCTGATTGACCTGAAATTTTGCACACATACTCAAAATAACATTACGGACTTGTTCCAACTTCCGGAATTCTATTCCGACCCCGATAGCTTATTTTCCACTTCCAACCGAAAATTGCCAAAAACTAACTTTCGCCAATTCAAGCCTAATGCTACACCGGACATCACAAAGATATTCTGAACACACTCCTAAGTCTCAAATCACATAACAAAGCTATCCGAGCCATAAAATCCATATTCCTAGGTCATTAACCAATAAGTCAACTCTCATTTGACTTTCTCAACTATTAGGCTACTTTAAGAGACTAAATGCCTCAATTCTCATCATGACCACTCTGAGCACGAACCAACCGACCCAACACACGTAAATGAAGCTGAACCACATAAAATGAAGCAGAAACGGGGGAAACAGGGCTAAATTCTCGGAACGACCAGCCGGGTCGTTACAGGGGTGCTTTTGGAGGTCTGACTTTCCTGTCTATATTCCGAACAACAATCAAAGAATAATGTCTTACAAGACGGGATATTATTTTGTTTATATGTATCCTTTCACTCTAGGGTTTAGACCCCCCATTGACCCAGTTATAATTGATTTTTGCCATTTTTTCAATATATGCTTAGGACAAGTTGGTCCGCTTGTGTGGTGAGTTGTCGCATGTCTTAGGAGTTTTGCTTCTTTAGCCTCGGTTCCTTTTACTTTCAACCATATTATTCATCTCTAATCTCCTACCTTATTTCGTGAAGGGGTTTTTACTCTGACTGCTAGAAGCAAAAGAGTGCTGGTAACCCCTAGAGATGATAAGGATAAGGGTTGGTACCTCCGGTATGTTGCTGTAACCACTGTGGGTTTAGTGGGTGAAGAAAATATTCCCTTCCTTGAGAAGTGGAATCGCGCACGTGAATATGCTTTAGCTCATATTTTACTTTTTCTCGTTTTGACTTGAGATGTTTTATTAACACCGTGTCTGTTTATTTTTCTTTCAACAATTATGAATGCTGTTGAGAATGTCTCCGGTATTCGTGATTGGGTAGAAAAATTATTGTCCGTTGCTCCTTCAGAAGAGAGATCTTGGAAGTACCTCGCTGGGAGGTATGGTTGGCAAGTAAAGACCCACGGTAAGTGAAGCTCTTGTTCTTGCTTCTTTCCTTACTCGAGTCTTTTCTTTTTGTCGTTTAAATTTTTCCCTTTTAAAAGGGTTCTCTGCTCGTGGGGTGTCTGCTTCATCTATCCCGAAGATGTCCTTGGCTCAGCCCAGGAAATTATTGTTGGTTCATCTTCCTTGAAGAGGAAGATTAGTGAGTCTCGTTCCGTAGAAGAAGAAGAAGAAGAAGGTGCTTTAGTGCACAGGCCACAGAGAAGGAGGTTAGTCTCAGATGATGAGATTACGCCCTTAGCCTTGCCTTCCGTGTCTGTGATTGAGTCCCCTTCCCTGGTGATTTTTCACATTCCCCTATTCATGAGGGTGTTGATCTTGCTCCTGATGATGTCCCTTTGGCTGCGGTCTTTCCTGCTTCTTTGAGAGAAGCCGTCTCATCCGTTCCTCTGGCTATTTTTGTTGCTTTACCTATAACTTCCTCTACTCTTCAACCCTCCGTGCCTGCTGCTTTGCATGTGGCTTCTCCAGCTCCCCAACCTTCCGTGCTTATTGCTGTTCCATCTCTGCCTGCTTCTATGCCTTCCATTAGGGAAGTAGGGTCTTCCAGCAGAGAGATGCGGCAGGTGGTAATAGAGGTTCCGGCTGAGGGGAATCTTTTCATGAAAACGGGTGAGCCCGAAGTGTGGCTCAAGCCTTTGATAGGTCCCTCTGAGAAAGCAAAGCTAGCCAGCCACGGTGCTCTTACATGGGCCAACGAGGTCGTGCATACTTCTTTAAAGGTATGATGCAAGTTATCCTCTTTCACTCTAGTATATGAAATTTACCATATCTGGCTGGTTTATTTCTTGTAGATTAACCTTATAGGCATGGAGCTTATGAAGAGAATTTCAAACACATACCAAGAGACAAAAGAGTTGCAGGACGATGTTGATAATTGGAAAGCACAATATGATAACCTAAGGATTGACCTTGATGCTTTAGAAGAGGAAAGGAGTACCTTGAAGCGGCAAATGAGACTCATGGCAGCAGAACTGGCAGTAGAGAGGGCTTCTTGCAGTCAGGCTGATAAAGATAAGAGTGTTCTGGAGTCTTCGTTCGCGGAGCAACTGTCCCGTGCCTCAGAGGAGATTAGAGACTTGAAGAACTTGTTGGGGCAGAAGGAGGAATACTCAGGAGAGCTCGTGCAATCACTCACCCGTACTCAATAAAACCTTTGTAGGGCTTTAGACAAAGCTCAAACTCTAGAGGAGTTGATTGTACCATTAAGGGCCACCTATGAAGCTGCGAAAGCGGAGAAGGACGGATTGAGAGCTGAGCTTCAAGTATGGGCAAAGGATTATGAAGATCTGGAATAGGTGGCTGTTGTCGATGTGAGCTGGGCGTATATGAATTCTCGCCTTGACACATTGATGGAAATGAGTCAAGAGGGTTTTGACCTTAGTGCTGAAATAGCTAAAACTAAGGAAGCCATGGAGAAGGCTCAACAAGGTCATAACCTCTCTTCACCTGATGGTGAGATTCCAGCTGCTCATGCCTCTTCATCCCCAATTGCTCCCGTCCCTTCTGCCAGTGAAGTCAACCTCTCTCTTGAAGAAATTTAGTTGGTTGATCCCTCTTTTTTTTTCTTTGTATCAATTGGTGGTTACCCCCAGTCCCATCGGGGGTAGATTTGGATTTCCTTAAAGTTCCCAAATGACAACTTAGGGGCACAACAATGTAAAAATTTTATACGGCTAAGTATAAGTTAATACTTAGTTTTAGCCGTTTTAATATATAAATGTTAGTTCGACTTTTGTTGAGTTTCTATTTTACTCTTTAAGTCTTTTGCATGCTTCATTTTTTGAGCTTTTACTTTCACCTTCGAGTTTTGCATGTGGAATGCTTTAGACTACTTGTACCTTTTTTGTAATAGGCACGGTGTCATATTAAATGTGTGCCTTTTTGTAATAGGCATAGTTTATGGAAGAGGGCCCTTTATAATTGGCATGAAGAAGACGTCTCAACTTCATGATAATGCAATAGAGTGATAGGAATTTTACACATGTTTAAGAATGTTTCCAAGGAAAGTTTTTTGTTTGAACTTTCATGACATTTTACATGTGTTTGGTTATCGTCTAAAACTCATGCTTGCAACTGTTTTTGTTTAACAGATTTGATATACTCTTGTATTTCGTAACTGTTTGTCATAGGTAATATTTTTTCGATATTAATACAAGGAAACAACTATTTTTTACTAGTAACAGTTTTTTATAAAGATTGAGGTTTTTACCCGCAACTGTTTTGGAAACAGTTTTCTAATAAGTACGAGGGAAATATTTTCTTATTCGTAACTGTTTTTATTTGATAACAGTTTCTTGAATAAATACAAGGATTTAGATCTTTCATCCATAACTGTTTTATTTGTGAACAGTTTTTTTGAATGAGTACATTGATGGTGATCTTTTACCCCTAACTATTTTTGTTACAACAACTTTGAATAAGTATAAAGATGTACATTTCTTTCTCGTGACAAATATTTTGCCTTTCAACCTGAATATGTTCGAAGCTTTTTGCTTTTTGCATTTAGGCTTTGTATTTGGATGGCTCTTTTGATTTCTTTCGATAAAGCGAGCTGCGAATAAGGCAGTACCGTGCATCTTTGCGGCGAAGTGCTTGAGCTGCTTTCCTGTCTTCAGGTACGGTTCCATTCTGCAAAAAATTAAGAATTTCGTTTCTCCAGTCCCATGTTAGGTTGTTGAAAGTTACCTCATTCCTGTCCTGGTCTATTATTGAATGAAATAGTTGAACGACAATTATATTGTCTTTGTTCGTTACTTCCGTGACTGCTGCGAGGTTAGCTAGTGCATCTGCTTCTGCATTTTCCTCTCTAGGTATTTGCATTACCTTCCATGTTTTGAATTGTCTCACGAGCTCTCGTGTTTTTTCAAGATACTGTTGCATTCTAGTCTCTCGAGCGATTTAAGTCTCCTGTATCTGATTTACTACCAACTGGGTGTCGATGTTGATCACAATTTGCTCAATTGAGAGCTCCCGTGCGAGTTCAAGCCCTGCAATAACAGCTTCGTACTCTGCTTCATTGTTAGTTATAGGATAACACTTGATAGCTTGCCGTGTCTTTTCACCCATGGGTGATATTAAGACTATTCCTAAGCCGGCGCCTTTTATATTTGAAGAACCATCGGTGAAAAAGGTCCATAGGCCTGGATTAGCACCGTTAAAGAGTTGTAACTCTTTTTCTACTTCAGGTACAATGTTATTACTAAAGTCAACAACAAAATCAGCTAGTATTTGAGACTTAATTGCAGTCTTAGGCTGATAGATTATTTCATGCTCACTTAATTCTATGGCCCACTTGGCTAATCTCCCTGACAATTCCTGTTTATGCAGAATATTTCTTAAAGGATATGAGGTCACAATGGTGATTGGGTGGCATTGAAATATGGTCTTAATTTTCTAGATGCCATTATTAAAGCTAAGGCTAACTTTTCCAGATGTGGATATCTAGTCTCAGCATCTAGCAAAGTTTTACTTACATAATAGATAGGTGATTGTTTACCTTTTTCTTCTCTTACCAATACTGCACTTACAACAATTTTTGAGACAGCCAGGTAGATGTACAATCTCTCCCCTTCTTTTGGCTTTGAAAGCAGTGGTGGTTTCGATAGATAAATCTTCAGATTTTTTAGGGCTTGTTGTCATTCTTCAGTCCATTCGAATTGATTCTGCTTTTTGAGAACTGAGTAGAATTTAAAACTTTTTTCGGAAGATTTAGAAATAAACCTACCCAAAGCTGTTATTCTCCCTATCAGTCTTTGAACTTCCTTTTTATTTGTTAAAATATCAGGTATTTCCTCAATAGCTTTAATTTGAGCAGGATTTACCTCTATTCCTCTGTTTCATATAAGGAAACCCAAAAATTTACCTGATTGCACTCCAAAAGTGCATTTCTCTGGATTTAACTTCATATTATAGCGTAAAACATCAAAAGAAGTAGAGAGATGCTGGAAATGATCTTGTGATTGTTTTGATTTTACCAACATATCATCAATATATACTTCCATCGTCTTTCCAAGATGTTCTTGTAAAATTTTAGTCACTATTCTTTGATAGGTAGCTCCAGCGTTTTTTAAGCCAAAAGGCATAACTTTATAACAGTAAGTCCCCTTGTTTGTAATGGAGGTTTTTTCTAGGGATTCATATTAATCTGATTATACCAGAATATGCATCTAAGAAGCTCAATAATTCATGACCTGCTGTGGCATCAATCATTTGATCNTAAGTCCCCCTGTTTGTAATGAAGGAAGTTTTTTCCTCATCTGAGGGATTCATTTTAATCTGATTATAACCAGAATATGCATCTAAGAAGCTTAATAATTCATGACCTGCTGTGGCATCAATCATTTGATCTATATGTGGCAATGGGAATGAATATTTGGGGCATGCTTTATTTAAGTCAGTATAATCTACGCATACTCTCGATTTGCCATTATTTTTAGGTACTACCCTGGTGTTTGCTAGAAAGTTAGGGTACGTTACCTCTCGTATCGAACCAATCTTCAAGAGTTTCTGTACCTCTTCGTCGATCACTTGGTTCTTGAATGGTCCTTGCTTTCTTTTCTTCTGCTTAACAGGTACGAAGGATAGATCTTCATTTAGTTTATGAGTCATCACTTCTGATGGGATGCTTGTCATATCTGAGTGGGACCACGCAAAGCAGTCTACGTTAGACTTTAAATAATCNGGCTTTTGTTCAGATAATGGAACAACTTCGAGCTCCTCCGTAGTTGTTTTGATGTGCTCATCTTCCTCCGATTCACGAATGACGTCCGGTCTGGAATCCGTGTCTGTGTGGTATAGTATACCTTCCGTGGTAACTTGATTATCCTTTTCGTTAGTATTTTCTTTCGTACCTGTTTCAACAATAATACCTTCCATACCTATTTGGTTAGTAATTTCTTCCATACCTGTTTGGGCTGCGTTTCCTGCTTGGGAGATTCCCTTATCTCGTAATTCTTCTACCTCTATTTTCTTGTTGTAGTGTACCATAGAGTTTATATTTCTTGCGGTCTGCTGATCGCCTTTGATTTGTTGAATCCCCCATTCAGAGGGGAATTTAATTACCTGATGCAACGTGGAGGGTATCGCTTTCATGTCGTGGATCCACGGCCTTCCCATGATCACGTTATAAGCCATGTCAGTATCGATGACCTGGAACCTGGCACTTTTGATCACCCCTTCAGCATAAGTGCTAAGCTCAATTTCTCCTTTTGTTATAACCGTAGAGTTATCTAACTCTGATATGGCTCGTGCCTTTGGGATTACTGATTCCCCAGTAGCATTTATTCCACAACTCTTAGCAAAATGATATTGACTGAACTGCCTGGATCAATCAACACTCTTTTTACGTTAGTGTCATAAATAAGTAAAGATATTACTAGAGCATCGTTGTGCGGAAGCATTAATCCCTCGATATTCGCATCATCGAAGGTTATGTCATCTTCTTCCATATTTTCACGAGCCCGTTTCCCATGTGTAATTGTGAACTTTGTGGTTGTTTTGCAAATCACTCCGTTTACTTCTTCACCTCCGTGTATCACGTTGACGATTCGTTTGGAGAAGGAGGCTTTGGGGGCTCCTGTATGTTCCTCTTATATGCCTGTTTACCTTTATCACTAAACAATTCTGTTAAATAGCCCCGTTTCAATAAATTTTCTACTTCACCTTGTAAAAATCTGCAATCCGCAGTTTTGTGCCCATGATCGTTGTGAAATTCACACCAGTGATCTGGGTTTCTTCTACTTGGATTTGACCGCATCTCTTTGGTCCACTTAACCTTGTCTCCCATGTTCCTCAATATTGAGACAAGTTCAGTAGTAGTTACATTAAATGTATGATCCCCAATTTGAGTACTACCTCTAGGTCGTTCATCTCGATCTTTTCTGGATCTAGACGAGGATGAGACTACGTCTCTTCCTTGTGGTCTATAGTCCGACCTAGTGTTTTTGAACCTGGGGCGGATATCGCGTCCCGAGGGTCCTAAGTAAGGATCGTACCTGTTTTTACCTGATCTTCTATCTGATTCAGGACGTCTGGATCTGGAATGATCTTCATCTCTCGAACGAGCAATGATATCTTCTTCTATTCTGAGTTTAGTACTGTACCTGTTATATACATTGTTCCATGTTGTAGCGGGGAATTCTCTTAGAATTTCCTTAAGTCGTCTTGTGGCTTCTGAGCTTTTATCGTTTAGGTTGCTTGCAAATGCCATGGCTGCCCAATTATCAGGCACCCTGGGTAACTGCATTCTTTCTCGTTGAAACCTGTCTACAAACCCACGGAGTAGTTCCGTGTCTCCTTGTATTATTTGAATATGTGTTCCATTCTCTTCTCAACTTTTTGTGCACCAGAGGGCGCTTTTATAAACGAATCTGCAAGCTCAGCAAAAGAGTCAATAGAATTTTCAGGGAGAAGAGAATACCAGGTTAGGGCCCCTTTGGCAAGTGTTTCCCCAAATTTTTTGACAAGGACTGATTCAATCTCTTGTTTTGTTAAGTCGTTGCCTTTTACCCCAGTAGTGTAAGTAGTCACATGGTCACGTGGGTCAGTTGTTCCATCATATTTGGGAACGTCAGGAACTTAAAACTTCTTGGGTATAGGCAAGGGTGACGCACTTGGCTTCTAAGGTTGTTGAGAATATCTATCAACATCAATGCCTTTGATGATAGGTGGTACTCCAGGAATTTGTTCGATGCGATCGTTCTGCTCCTTCATCTGTTTCTGCATGGTTAGCAGTAAATTTTGTAATTCTGAGTTATTAGATATACCTGGTCTCGTTTCGAGAGATTCATTAGGAGTATCTCCTCTTCCTGAGTTTGCCAACCCAGATTGAGGATTTTCCATGGTGATGGTGTTATTGGGGGGGGGGCGTCGGCGGTGTAGGTAATGCTGCCGGTAATCCTCTCGCAAATTCTTGCAAAGCTTGGCTCACATACTCTGCAATCATTTGCTTTACACGATCTTGTTCCACAGTTTGATCATTATCACCATTGCTGTTATTGGATCTTTCTGGGGATTGTTCCCTTGAACCATGTGGGGTTCCTGAAGGCGATGGAACTGGGGTTCCACTCCTTTGATGGTTGTTGTCGTTGGGTTTTGACATGGTTAAGAGGATATCACTTGAAAAGTAAACAAAGATTATCAGATTCGCGGTAACGGAACCAATTTGTTTAACCAAAGAATTTGATCCTTTGACTAAAGCTTATTTTTAAGATGAATACGGGTTACTGATAATCAAGGTAATGGAGAAAAATGAGTAGTAGACAATATTGCAGAAATATAGAAAATCGAAGTTAATTGTATTCGAGAATCAGATGCCTTTACAAGTTGTATTCACTTCCCTTATATAGGAGATTCTTATAACGCACGACTCTTGCTATGGTTGCTCATTAATGACTAATTATGATATTAACGAGGCGTTACAAAGGATAACGGTAATTGGGGTACGGTTACATAACGTTCGAGTAATCAATTGTGGGTCTTTGAATCTGCCCGTAACTTTGTCTAGATTCATTCTGACCGTGCCTCTCTCCTGTTTTGATCAAGTTGAGTTTCCCGTGGCTGATAAGTTCGAGGGTTTACTGAACCGTGCCTCTTTGTACCGTACCTCTTCAAAGGATCACATCCAGCTGTCGCGTTTCCCTGTGTCCACGTGACTGGCTGAGTTGTCAAAAGCTGGCTTATGGTGAAACTCTTTTTTACCAATACAATACTCACCCATAGCCTAAGGATCATTAATATACGATTTTCACTCGATTTCATAGTTAATTGATGGGTAATTTTCTACATTTTCAAAAGCCCTAGGTTACTACCCCAAATCCTTAGTTTTCACTAATTTAGGTAGTTAATTTAGCTTGTAATCCATCCATGAAGCTAATATTAGAGTAGAATTTACTTACCTTCAATAACCAGGTCGTTTAACCCTCTAAAATGGTGGAAATCTCCCCAAGGAAGAAGAATAAGATAAGGGAAATGAATTAAATCCCGTGTATAAAAACACACAGTCTGAACAGTGTTTCCGCACCTGCGTCTCGAGGACCGCACTTGCGGTCTCGCACCTGCGAGCAACGGCTCGCACCTGCGGAAATGGACGAGGAAGCCTGGGCCCGCACCTGCGACTCCGCTCTATTGGAACTTTGTCCGCACCTGCGAGAATTGATCTGACCACTGGGGGTTGAACCTGCGAGGCTGGGACCGCAGGAGCGGTCCCGCACCTGCGACTAGGCAAACGCACCTGCGGTCACACCAAAACAGGTGCACCACCAGCTATTTCAGCTGGTTTTGGCCTCGTGGGGTGTTCGGGAGGCACCTGGGCCCACCCGAGCCCCCGTCCAAATATGCCAACAAGTCCCAAATCATAATACGGACTCACTCGAGCCTTCGGAACACCCTAAACAACACAAAAACTCAAAATCACACCTCAAAACCCCTAGAACCAAACTTAGGAACTTTAAGTTTTCTTGACTTCGCTAACAATGCGCTGAACTGACCTATACAACTCGGAATGACACCAAATTTTGCAGGCAAGTCATAAATGACATAACGAAACTATTATCGGTCTCGAAATTCCGTTCGAACCTCGATATCGCAAAAACACGTCCCAAACCATAATAGGAACTTAAGGAACTCTTAATTCAATATTGGGCGCCGAAACGCTCCCGGGTCATCAGAAACCCATTCTAAACATACGCCCAGGTCCGGAATCATCATACTAAGCTACTGGAATTATCGAAACTCGATTCCGAGTTCGTTTACTAAAAATGTTGACCGAAGTCAAACATGGCCTTAAAGGCCAACCTTAAGGAACCAAATGTTCCTATATCACTCTAAACACCTCCGAATCCCGGACCACCAGTCCCCGCAAGTCATAAATCATAATAAGCCGGTATGGGAAGTTTCATTTAGGGGAACGGGGTCTGATAATGCAAAACGACCGGTCGGGTCGTTACATTCTCCACCTCTTAAACAACCGTTCGTCCTCGAACGGGTCTAGAATCATACCTGAAGTGCTGAATAGGTGTGGATATATGCTCCGCATGTCCTCCTCGGACTCCCAGGTCGCCTCCTTGACTGTTTGGACCTTCCACTGGACCTTTACGACAGAAACTCTCTTGGACCTCAACTCGCGGTCATGTCTATCAATAATAGAAACTGGCTCCTCCTCGTAGCCCAACCTCTCATCCAACTGAATAGTGTTGAAATCAACCACGTGAGAGAAGTCGACGTGGTACCTCCGGAGCATGGATACATGAAAAACTGGATGAACTCCTGATAAACTGGGAGGTAAGGCCAGCTCATAAGCAACCTTCCCAACTCGCCTCAACACCTCGAAGGGACCTATAAACCTAGGGCTCAGCTTGCCCTTCTTCCCAAACCTCATAATACCCTTCATAGGCGAGACTTTCAACAATACCCTATCTCCCTCCATAAATGATACATCACGCGCCCTCTGATCCGCGTAACTCTTCTGTCTGGACTGTGTTGTACTGAGCCTCTCCTGAATCAACTTCACTTTCTCCAAAGCATCCCTCACCAGGTCGGTGCCATATAGCTTAGCCTCGCCAGGATCAAACCACCCTATAGGAGAACGACTCGCCGACCATACAAAGGCTCAAATGGTGCCATCTCAATGCTGGACTGATAACTATTATTGTAAGCAAACTCGGCCAAAGGCAAGAACTGGTCCCACTGACCTCCGAAGTCAATCACACATGCCCTGAGCATCTCCTCTAATATCTGAACTGTACGCTCCGACTGACCATCAGTCTAAGAGTGAAATGTTGTGCTGANGACTATCTCCCGAATGTAGATCTGGGCCAACCTCTCAGAAGTATAAGTAGTAGCTACTGGAATGAAATGCGCCGATTTGGTCAACCTATCCACAATGACCCAAACCGCGTCAACCTTCCGCAAAGTGGGAGGCAGCCCAACCACGAAGTCCATAGTGATTCGCTCCCATTTCCACTCAGGAATGGGCATCTGTTGAAGTAGGCCTCCTGGCCTCTGGTGCTCATACTTCACCTACTGGAAATTAAGACACCTAGTCATATACTCCACAATGTCCTTCTTCATACGCCTCCACCAGTAATGCTGCTTCAAATCACGATACATCTTCGTAGCACCAAGATGAACAGAATACCGAGAATTGTGTGCCTTCTCTAGAATCCTCTCCCTCAGGCCATCAACCTTAGGAACACATAAGCGGCCCTGAAGTATTAGAACACCATCCTCGCCAATAAACCTCATTGGCCTTGCCCCTGAACCACTGTCTCTCGTAGCTCAACCAAACACGGATCATCATACTGCCGAGCCTTAATCTCCCCCAATAACGAAGACTGAGCAACCACATGTGCAAGAACTCGATGAGGCTCCGGAAGGTCGAATCTCACCAGCCGATTAGCCAAGGACTGTACGTCCAAGGCTAGAGGTCTCTCCTCTGCTGCAATATAAGCCAAGCTACCCATACTCTCCGCCTTCCTGCTCAAAGCATCTACTACCACATTTGCCTTTCCCGGGTGATAAAGAATGGTGATATCATAATCCTTCAACAACTCAAGCCATCTGCGTTGTCTCAAATTAAGATCTTTCTGCTTGAAAAAGTGCTGCAAGCTACGGTGGTCTGTATAAACCTCACAGGACACTCCATACAAGTAGTGCCTCCAAATCTTAAGAGCATGAACAATCACCGCTAACTCCAAATCGTGCACAGGGTAATTCTTCTCATGAAACTTTAGCTGGCGTGAAGAATAAGCAATAACTCTCCCTTCCTGCATCAATACACACCCTAAGCCAACGCGCGAAGCGTCGCAATATACTGTATACATCCCAGAATCGGAAGGCAATACTAGAACTGCTGCTGAGGTCAATGTTGTCTTAAGCTTCTGAAAGCTGACCTCACACTCGTCAGACCATTGGAACATGGCATTCTTCTGAGTCAATCTAGTCAATGGAGCTGCAATAGAAGAGAACCCCTCCATAAATTGGCGATAATAGCCTGCTAGGCCCAAAAAGCTCCTGATCTCTGTAGCTGAAGTAGGACGCGACCAACTCTGAACTGCCTCGATCTTCTGAGGATCAACCTTGATACCCTCTCCGGATACCACATGCCCCAATAATGCCACGAAATCCAACCAGAACTCGAGAACTTAGCATATAGCTTCTGTTTTCGCAAAGTCTGGAGCACTACTCTCAAATGCTGCTCGTGCTCCTCTAGGCTACGTGAGTAAATCAAAATGTCATCAATGAAGACAATGAAAAAGGAATCAATATACGGCCTGAACACCCTATTCATCAAGTCCATGAATGCTGCTGGGGCATTAGTCAAACCAAAGGACATCACCAGGAACTCATAATGGCATATCTCGTACGAAAAGCAGTCTTCGGAGCATCTGAAGCCCGAATCCTCAACTGATGATACCCTGATCTCAAATCAATCTTAGAAAACACACGAGCACCCTGCAACTGGTCAAACAAATCATCGATGCGCGGCAAAGAATACTTGTTCTTAATGGTGACCTTATTCAACTGGCGGTAATCAATACACATCCGCATAGACCCATCCTTCTTCTTTACAAATAGAACTGGAGCACCCCACGACAATACACTCGGCCTGATGAACCCCTTAGCTAACAACTCCTCAAGCTGCTCCTTCAACTCCTTCAACTCTTTCGGAGCCATACGGTACGGAGGAATATATATAGGCTGGGTGCCTGAAGCTAAATCAATGCAGAAATCAATATCACGATTTGGAGGCATGCCCGGAAGGTCCGAAGGAAATACATCAGCAAATTCTCGAACAACTAGCACTGAATCAATCGTCGAAGATTCAGCGGTGGTGTCCCGCACATAAGCAAAATAGGCCAGACAACCCTTCTCGACCATATGTCGAGCCTTCAAGAATGAAATAACACAGATGACTGTACTAACAGAGGAACCTCTCCACTCCAGCCTAGGTGATTCGAGCATGGCTAAAGTAACTATCTTGGCATGGCAATCTAGCACGACATGTTAAGGAGATAGCCAATCCATGCCTAAAATAATCTCGAAATCAACCATGTTGAGCAATAAGAGATCCGCTCGAGTCTCGAACCCACAAAATGAAATCACACAGGACCGGCAAATCCGGTCTACAACCATAGAATCGCCTACAGGAGTGGACACATAAATAGGGGAACGCAAGGACTCACGAGGGACATCCAGAAAATGAGCAAACAAGACCGAAACATATGAATAAGTGGATCCTAGATCAAATAACACCGATGCCTCTCTACCACATACTGTAATAATACCCGTGATCACGACATCTGAGGCCACTGCATCTGATCTGGCCGGGATAACATAGAATCTAGCTGGAGCACCGGAAGACTGAGCCCCGTCAGAATGAGCAGGAGCTGGCTGACCTCCGCTGGCATGAATAGGGGCCGGCAGAGCTCCCCCTGCCTGACCTCCACCTCTAGGACGACCTCTACCAATTTTCCCTCCACCTCTGGGGGGACGAACTGCCGGTGCTGAAAATGTAGGGTGATAGCTCTGCTGAACGGCCTTGCCCCGAAGCTTGGGACAAGTCCTCCTCATATGGCTCGGATCCCCACACTCATAACATCTAGCGAGTGGCATGGCCTTCTGCCCCGAAGAAGGACCCTGGACAGCTAGGGGACGGTGAGAACTCTCCGGCATGGCGCTGAAGTAAGGAGTAGAAGACCCCTAATGACCGGAATACCCGCCTGAGGAACCCTGAATGGCTGGTGGGATGTAGGAACTCTCTGGCATGGCGCTGAAATAGGGCCTCACTGGAGCACCACGGGGAGGTGGCGGAGGAGCTGAATATGGAAGCCTGCTAGACTGGCCTCTAACAAACTGACCTCTACCCCTGGCTGGGGCACCTCTGAAATCTCCTGAAAATCTAGCCCTCTTATCCTGCTGACCCTGCTATCTGCCTCTCAAACAATAACCCTCAATCCGGCGAGCTATCTCGACCACAAACTGATAGGGAGTCCCCATCTTAACCTCTCGGGACATGTTGGCCCTAATACCTGAGTGCAACCCTGCTACAAATCTCCGAACTCTCTCAGCATCAGTAGGCAATATCATAAGGGTATGACGGGACAACTCAGAAAACCTAGCCTCGTAATCTGTCACTGACATTTGCCCCTGCTCCAGTTGCTCAAACTGATATCGCAGCTCTTCCCTCTCAGAGGGTGGAATATACCTGTCCAGGAACATCTGAGTGAACTGATCCCAAGTGATGGAAGGGGAACCTGCTGGTCTACCCAGGATATACGACTGCCACCATCTGCGGGCCCTGCCCTCAAGCTGGAAAGTAGTGAAGTCCACTCCATGGGACTCCAGTATCCTCATGTTGTGCAGTCTGTCCCTGCACCTATCAATAAAGTCCTGGGCATCCTCGCCCTTCTCACCCCCAAAGATAGGAGGGTGCAATAGGGTCCACCTATCCAGTAACTTCTGCGAATTTCCGTACGCAGCTGGTCTGAGCTCAGGTGCTGCTGCTACTGGTTGGGCTCCACCCACGGGCAGTGTACCTGGGGTATGATGAAGTGCTTCTGTCTGGCCTGCAGCTTGGGCAGTAGGGGTCTGGGCTCCCCCTCCTACCTGAGATGCGGCAGGATCCGCTGAAAATAAACCAGCCTGGGACATAGTGTCCATGAATCGCATCATACGGCCCATGATCTCCTGGAATCCTAGCGCCGTCATAAAGTCCACTGGAGCAGGACCTGCTGGGGGCACCTCACCCTGCTCCTCTATAGTAGAGTCCTCTGGTGGTGGTATGACTAGAATAGCTCGGGGACGCCCTCGTCCCCTACCTCGGGCTGGTGCCCTCCCCGACCTCTGCCACGACCTCGAACAACGGGGGTAGCAGCCCCTCCCGGGTCTGGAACATCGGATGCACGCGTCCTCACAATTTGTGAGAGAATAGAAGAATGAAATTTAGTAAACCATTGACTGCACGATAGAATAAAAATAAGGAGAGGTTTTCCTAACACCCTATAGCCTCCCGAAGATAAGTACAGACGTCTCCGTACCGATCCGCAAGACTCTACTAGGTTTGCCCGTGACTTGTGAGACCTACATGAACCTAGTACTCTGATACCATGTTGTCACGACCCAAAATCCCAACACAGGTCATGATGGCGCCCAACAGCGGGGTCAGGCAAGCCGACTCTCAATTTGCTAAAGGTTCCTTCTTATTAGATTAAACACTTTAAAATATACTCAGTTATTAAAACTTAAAACATGATTCGACCAGGATAAATAGCCAGTTTTAATCAAAATAGTCATCAAGAGGAATGGGCTAATATATATTCATATACATACCCGTAAGCCAAAATAACAACTACGTGTGTGCCAGGAACTAGTGTCACAAGTCCTACGGGCATACTAATAGAACATACAAAACATAATATACAATCCCACTGTCTAAAAGAAATGGACGGGACATAAGCAAAAGAAAACTCCAGGGTGCTGCTGAGGATCGTCAGGAGAAGCAGCTCACCGTGAAGTCAGGTCCAACTAAGATCAGAATCGAGCTCCGGTCTAATAACCAGATGCACCAGCCTCAGAAANGAACTAGGCAGGCATAACAGTCGTAGAAAATCACAAGAGATAAATTATCAAGTATAGTCGTATTCACCTTTGCACGTCAAATTTCACTAGCACATAACGTACTAAAATCCATTATTAACATGAATGAACAAATTCCCAGTAAATCATACAACACATAATAGGCCGGAAACGTACGGCCGAAGCGTCGCGAAAATAAATGTGCACTGCCGAGGGTCGAACGGCTCGAACAATAGATGCATCTATTACCCCGCTCACGAATCGAACATGCGACGCGGTTGACATAATAGTAGGGCTATTCGGCTCACGAATCATACATGTGACGCGATGCCGCATACATACATAAAATTATCAATTTTTAGGGAATTATCAGAGATTATTCTTTTAAGGCAAGAACCTAAGCAATATATCATGGACCACAACTTCCTAATATTCTCATGCCAAATCAAGGATAATAAGCAACTTAAAATACGTTTAGGAACACATGTAAGGCACATATAAGCATGCTCGTGAGTCCTAGACTACCCAACATAACATAGTAGTAGCTACGCACGGACTCTAGTCACATCGTGCATGCATAGCCCCCACAAATAAGAACATGCAATTATTTATAATCACCTATGGGGACAATTCCCTCTTACAAGGTTAGAAAGGATACTCACCTCGCGTCGAACCTACTCCCCGGACCAAGAACGCGCCCGAAATTCCGAACTCTACACCCGAGGACTCGAAACTAGCCAAAGGTTATACAAATTCATCAATTTATGCTCAAAGTATGGAAATTCTCCTACTCGTTTAGTAAATTCAACATTCTTGAAGAAATTCTAAAATCTGACCCCGGGCCCGCATGCTCGGATTCCAAAAATTCTCGAAGGGAATACTCACCCATAGCCTAAGGATCATTAATATACGATTTTCACTCGATTTAATAGCTAATTGACGGGTAATTTTCTACATTTTCAAAAGCCCTAGGTTACTACCCCAAATCCTTAGTTTTCACTAATTTAGGTAGTTAATTTAGCTTGTAATCCATGCATGAAGCTAATATTAGAGTAGAATTTACTTACCTTCAATAACCATGTCGTTTGCCCCTCTAAAATGGTGGAAATCGCCCCAAGGAAGAAGAAGAAGATAAGGGAAATGAATAAAATCCCGTGTATAAAAAAACACACTGTCTAAACAGTGTTTCCGCACCTGCGGCTTGAGGACTGCGCCTGCGAGCAAGGGCTCGCACCTGCAAAAAAGGACGAGGAAGCCTGGGCCCGCACCTGCGGCTCCGCTCCTGCGGAACTTTGTCCGCACCTGCGAGAATTGGCCTGACCGATGGGGGTCGCACCTACCAGGCTAGGACCGTAGGAGCGGTCCCGCACCTGCGACTGGGCAACCGCACCTGCGGTCACACCAGAACAGGTGCACCAGCAGCTATTTCAGCTGGTTTTTGGCCTCGTGGGTTGTCCGGGAGGCACCTAGGCCCACCCGAGCCCCCGTCCAAATATGCCAACAAGTGCCAAAACATAATACGGACTCGCTCGAGCCTTCGGAACACCCAAAACAACACAAAAACTCAAAATCACACCTCAAAACCCCTAGAACCAAACTTAGGAACTTTAAGTTTTCTTGACTTCGCTAACAACGCACTGAACTTACCTATACAACTCGGAATGACACCAAATTTTGCAGGCAAGTCGTAAATGACATAACGAAACTATTACAGGTCTTGAAATTCCGTTCGAACCTCGATATCACAAAAACACGTCCCAAACCATAATAGGAACTTAAGGAACTCTTAATTCAATATTAGGCGCCGGAACGCTCCTGGGTCATCAGAAATCCATTCTGAACATACGCCCAGGTCCGGAATCATCATACGAAGCTACCGAAATTATCGAAACTCGATTTCGAGGTCGTTTACTAAAAATGTTGACCGAAGTCAAACTTGGCCTTAAAGGCCAACCTTAAGGAACCAAATGTTCCTATAGCACTCTAAACACCTCCGAATCCCGGACCACCAGTACCCGCAAGTCATAAATCATAATAAGCCGGTGTGGGAAGTTTCATTTAGGGGAACGGGGTCCGATAATGCGAAACGACCGGTCGGGTCGTTACACCCAAAATCCATAAGGTCGTGATGGTGCCAGACATCATTGTCAGGCAAGGCGATCATTAATTAATTGAAATAATTTCCGGTTTTAACATTTATGAAAAACATTTCCTTTCACTTTATTACATAATAACTAAATAAAATTTGTTAAGTAAAACAATGGTTTGAATATTACACTTTAGCAAATATATCCCAACACATCCCAGAACCCGGTGTCACAAGTACATGAGTAATTTCTAAGAATTCATACAATCGTCACAAAGCCTGTCCGTAATACAACTTGGACAAGGAAATTTAAAAATGAAAGTAAATATAGTACGAGGAAGACTCTGTCAGCTGCGGATCGCCTCCGGATGATGCAACTCGCCTAAGTCTCTGAATCCTCCACATTGCTATGAAAGTACCTATGCAATAAAATGCACAGCAAGTGTATCATGAGTAAAAAAATAACGTGTACTCAGTAAGTCGCCCGCTTAACCTCAGAGAGGTAGTGACGAGGGGTCAAATTAGACAATTTGTAAAAGTCAATTTAGAATATTCAAGTGTAACACTAAACATGAATATCATATGGAATTTATTAAAAACATGAATAATTATTATCAACTATTTCCACATTTAACACTTTAATTCTTCGCCATATTAATAACAATTAATCATCATGGGTGATTTAATCAAATACAATTTTAATCAATGGGAAGGGACAACTTCTTCCAAAAAAAATCTTTACTAACTTTATGTAACGACACGATCGGTCGTTCTGTGAGATTTTACCCCGTTTCCCCCATTTCTGCATTTGGTATATATTGCTAGCCTGTTTTTGATGTGTTGGGTCAGTTGGTTTGGGTCCAGAATGGTTATGGTGAGAGTTTAGGCATTTAGCCTTTTAAAGTAGCCTAATAATTGAGAAAGTCAACTAAGAGTTGACTTATTGATAAAAGACCTCAGAATGCGGATTTTATGGCTCGGATAACTTCGTTAGGTTATTTGGGACTTAGAATAATGCTACGAGGTGTGTTGGTATGTTTGGTTGAGGT
Source organism: Nicotiana knightiana (assembly GCA_005239525.1). Lineage (NCBI taxonomy): Eukaryota > Viridiplantae > Streptophyta > Magnoliopsida > Solanales > Solanaceae > Nicotiana > Nicotiana knightiana. Next base: position 66,820 of record ML414201.1, on the reverse strand, counting down.
CCCGAGGGCCTAGGGTGTGTTTCGGGTGGTTAACGGGAAGTTTGGAGTGACTTTGGTAAATTTGCAGGTTGCTGATGCTAGTGTTTTTGCACCTGCGGAAAGGGAGCCGCAGGTGCGGTTCCGCAGGAGCGCACTGGGGTCCGCAGGTGCGAGATTTGGCTGAGTGGGGAGTGGTCCGCAGGTGCGAGGAATTTGTCGCACCTACGATGTCGCAAGTGCGCAAGGAGTATCGCAGGTGCGTAACTGGGATACCCGAGGGGAGATCACAGGTGCGGAAGGAGCATCGCACCTGCGAAGCAGAAGCGGAAATGACTGGCAGAACAGTATTTAAAGGNTTTGGAGAGGGAAACTCAAGATTCTTCAGCAAAGGTAAGTTCTTTGGTTGCTAACATCGTTCCTATGCTATTTTGTTCGGATTAGGCTTGAAAATTTAAGGATTTGAGTAGGAAAAGGTTGGGAAGAAGGGGGTGGAGAATTGGAAATTCCTTTAAGATTTTGGGTAGTGAATTGTGGTCTGATTTTGATGATTTTGGTATGAGTAGAATCGTGGGAGGACGAGGTTTCTAGTGATGTAAAAATTATCGAATTCCGAGACGTTGTCCCGGGGCTCGGGTTTGGCCGAATTTCAAGATTTTTATGTAATTTGATAATTTTCGATTGGGTTGCGTTCCTTGGTTATATATTGATGATGTTAAACTGGTTTTGGCTAGATTCGGAGCAATCGGGAGCCAACTCGAGGGGCAAGAGCATTGCGGACTAGTGTTGTGGCCCGGTAGAGGTAAGTAATGGTTATAAATCTTGTCCTGAGGGTATGGAACCCCGGACTACATATTTCTCACTGATTTTTGAAAGGCGCACATGTCGGATGACGAGTATGTGGCGCGTACTGACTTTTGGATTGGACTAGGTCCTCTCGACGGCAATTAATGAGTTGCATATTTACCCAAAACCTTGTGTTAAATTATGTTCTAAAGAATTGTGAAATATTCGGGCTGTAAGCCATGTTTAGGGCCTAGTGCCGATCTGTTTTAACCCCTTGGGGGATATTTTACTGATATTCTCATTACTTTGAAACTATGATTTTACCCTCAGTCTTTCTTGTGAAATTGTTAACACTCCTATTTGATGTGTATTACGATTTTCTTGAAGTGAAATACTATTTGGGTCGAGAACCCCGTTTTATTTATGGCCCGAGTGGCATGTTGAGAGTGTCTGACTGAGTGAGGCCGAGGGCCAATGTTGTGAGGATATTTATGATATGAGATAGGCCGAGAGCCTGAGAGTGATTGATGCCATGATTTGGCTTATTTATTAGCGCTTGGGCTGAAGGAGCCCCTCCGAAGTCGGAGTCCGCACACACACCCAGTGAGCGCAGGTACCTACCGAGTGCCGAGTGCCGAGTGCCGAGTGCCGAGTGCCGAGTGCCGAGCGATTAGGAGGCATGAGTGACTGTGAGGTGCCGAGGGACTGATTCTGAGTGACTGTGAGGCAAGCCCGAGGGGCTGATTATGATTCATGTTTTGCCCAAGGGGCTGCTTATGACTTTACTACTATCACGCTGAGCTTATGATATATGTTTTGCCCGAGGGTCCTCTATATGATTCATTCCATTTTTATACTAAACTTTTCGGTTGAAGTTTTTGAAAAATATACATTTTAGGGGTTTTTTCTGAAGTTGGTTTTAAGGCATGACGATTTCATATATCTATGTTATACTATTGGAAAGTAAGGCTGAACCTCTTGTGATTAATGACATTGATTTTATATGTTTCTTGCTGCTCAGACCTGATTTATATTCATTACTACTGAGTTGGCGTACTCACATTACTCCCTGTACCTCTGTGTGAAGATTCAGATACAGATATCGAGCATTAGCCATCTTTTGCCGTGCAGAGCCGGATTTGCGGGATATAGAGGTAGTTGTTCAGCGTCCGCAACATCTCTGTTTTTCCCTTCTTGTTGTATCTAGATTTTACTCGGAGGTTTTGTATTATGACATTATATTTTGGCTTATTCTTCTAGATATTCATGACTTGTTGGCTCCGGGTTTTGGGGTTGGTGGCACTGTTTATTGGCCTACTTTATTTAGTAAACATTGTATATTTATGAAATGCTTGGATTTTGGAATGGGATGTTGAAAGAAATTGTGAACATGTGGTTATTGGCTAGCCTAGTTCCACGATAGGCGCCATCACGGCCGGTTTAGGATTTGGGGTCGTGGCAGTTTGGTATTAGAGCCCTAGGTTACATAGGACTCAACTGTAATGAGCAGGTTTAGTAGAGTCTTGCGGATCGGTACAGAGACGTCTGTACTTATCTTCGAGAGGCTGCCGAAATTTTAGGAAACATTTATATCTTTCTTGAACTCTTTCGTGCTGATTTATTGATTCTTGAAATCTGAACTTACATTGTTTCATTCTCTCACAGATGGTAAGGACACGCCACACCGATCAGAGTGACCAGTCACCTGCTAGACCAGCGAGAGGTCGAGGCCGTGGTAGAGGTAGGAGGCCAGCCCGCGCAGCAGCTGGGGTCGCGCCTCAGGATCCCCCTATCGATCATGATCAGCTTCCCGCCGACGGTGTCCCAGCGGGTTAGGCTCAGGAACCAGCAGTGCCTATGGTTATTAAGGGTCTTCAGAAGGACCTGTCTCAGATATTGACAGTATGCACCAGTTTGGCTCAGGCAGTCTCCATGTATTCTACTGCCACTGCAGCTCAGGCCGGGGGAGGCGATCAGACTCCAGCTGCCCGGGCACTTGAGCAGGCTGCACAGGGTATTCAGGCACCGGGGGCAGCCCCAGCTCAGCCAGTTGCTCCGGTCTAGGATTATGTGGCCCCTGCTATGCCTGAGGACGAGTAGCGTAGGTTGGAGAGATTCAGCAGACTTCAGCCTCCGACTTTCAGCGGTACAGAGGGCGAGGACGCTCAGGGATTTCTAGATAGGTGCCAGATGATACTGCGTACCGCGGGTATTTTGGAGACCAGTGGGGTCTCATTTGCTACATTTCAATTTGCGGGTGCTGCCTTTACATGGTGGAAGTCGCTCGAGAGGCGTAGACTGGTTGGTTCAACACCTCTTACCTGGCGGCAGTTCTCTACGATCTTTTTGGAGAAGTATGTTCCTCAGTCCCATAGAGAGGATCAGCGCAGACAGTTTAAGCAGCTGCGCCAGAGAGAGTTATCAGTTACTCAGTACGAGATGAGGTTCTCCGAGTTGGCTAGGTATGCTTCTGAAATTGTCCCTACTGATAGGGAGAGGGTGAGGACGTTTGTGGATGGTCTTTCTTATCAGCTTCGGTTGCTTATGACTCGGGAGAGAGTATCGGGTGCTTCATTCGAGCAGGTTGTTGACATAGCTCGAGATATCGAGTCCGTTCACTGCTAGGAGCGGGAGGAGAGGGAGGCCAAGATTCCTCGTGGTTCGGGAAGTTCCAGTGGTGCTCCCTTCAGGGGACAATTTCAGCAGAGTAGGGGCCGTTCATTCAGGCCTCCTCGGTCAGGCCGTCCAGCATAGAGTGGTGCCTCCTCGGGGCAGGGTCCCCGTGGTTCTCATACATGCCGCAATTCATTTGGTGCCCTCCCATATCACAGTGCAGCTCGAGCAACCCCAATTCAGGGTTCTTCTATGCATGAGTCTTCCAGTGGCCGTGCAGGTGCTAGGGGTTTCTATCAGTGCCGCCTCCAGCTCCAGGGAGTTGTTTTGAGTGTGGAGAGTTCGGGCACGGGTGGAGGCAGTGTCTCTGCTGTTTTGGTGGATCTTCTCAGCAGAGGGGCCAACCCTCGACTTCAGATCCAGTCACTTCACCACCCGCCCAGGCAGCCAGGGGTGGTGGTCAGTCAGCCAGAGGCCGCCCTAGATGGGGAGGTCAAGCAGGGGGAGGTCATGCTCGCATGTATGCATTTCCAGCCAGGCCGGATGCTATGGCCTCATATGCCGTGATCGCAGGTATTATTTCAGTTCGTTGCCATGATGCCTTGGCTTTATTTGACCCTGGTTCTACATATTCCTATGTTTCTTCGTATTTTGCCGATTTTCTGGGTGTGCCCCGTGAGTCTCTAGTCACCTCTATTCATGTGTCGACTCCGGTGGACGATACTGTTGTTGTGGACCGCGTGTATCAGTCGTGCATTATATCTATTGGGGGTCTGGAGACCCGAGTGGACCTACTGTTACTCAACATGGTCAATTTTGACGTGATATTGGGCATGGATTGGTTATCTCTGTGCCATGTTGTTCTTGATTGTCACGCTAAGACCGTGACCTTAGCTATGCCGGGGTGTCCGAGGGTTGAGTGGAGAGGTTCTTCCGAGTATATGCCTAGCAAGGTGATTTCTTACTTGAAGGCTCAGCGCATGGTTGAGAAAGGGTGTTTATCTTATTTGGCCTTTGTGAGGGATGTCGCTGGTGAGATTCCCGCTATTGATTCAGTTCCTGTGGTCCGTGACTTTCCGGATGTGTTTCCTGCAGACCTACCAGGCATGCCACCTGACAGGGATATTGATTTTGGTATTGACCTGGTGCCAGGCACTCAGCCTATTTCTATTCCACCATATCGTATGGCGCCAGTAGAGCTGGAGGAATTGAAGGAGTAGATTCAGGAGCTCCTGGATAAGGGGTTCATTCGGCCTAGTGTGTCACCTTGGGGTGCACCGGTGTTCTTCGTAAAGAAGAAGGATGGGTCCATGCGTATGTGTATTGACTATCGGTAGTTGAATAGGGTTACGGTGCATAACCGGTATCCCTTTCCCCTCATTGATGATTTGTTTGACCAGCTTCAAGGAGCCAGAATGTTTTCCAAGATTGATTTGAGATCCGGGTATCATCAGTTGAGGATTCAGGATTCTGATATTCCGAAGACTGCTTTCAGGAGCAGATATGGTCATTATGAGTTCTTGGTTATGTCGTTTGGGCTGACCAATACCCCAGCTGCGTTCATGAAATTGATGAACAACGTGTTTCAACCTTATCTTGATTCCTTCGTCATTGTGTTCATTGATGACATCCTGGTTTATTCTCGTAGCCAGGAAGAGCATGCTCAACATTTGAGAGTTGTGTTACAGAGGTTGAGGGAGGAGAAGCTTTATGCGAAATTCTCCAAGTGTGAGTTTTGGCTTGGTTCGGTAGCTTTCTTGGGGCACGTGGTGTCTAGTGAGGGGATTCAGGTTGATCCAAGGAAGATAGAGACGGTGCAAAGTTGGCCCAGACCGTTCTTAGCTACAGAGATTAGGAGTTTCCTTGGTTTGGCAGGTTATTACCGTCTCTTTGTGGAGGGATTCTCTTCGATTGCTTCGCCTTTGACCAGATTAACCCAGAAGAGTGCTCTATTCAGATGGTCTGATGAGTGTGAGGAGAGCTTTCAGAAGCTCAAGTCAGCATTGACTACAGCTCCAGTACTAGTTTTGCCTGCTGGTTCGGGTTCTTAACAGTTTATTGTGATGCTTCTGGAGTTGGCTTGGGAGCGGTATTGATGCAGGACGGTAGGGTGATTGCCTACGCGTCCAGACAGTTGAAGGTGCACGAGAAGAATTATCCAGTGCACGATCTTGAGTTAGCTGCCATTGTTCATGCCTTGAAGATTTGGCGGCATTATTTGTATGGAGTGCAGTGTGAGATTTTCACTGATCATCGCAGTTTGCAGTATATGCTGAGGCAGAAGGAATTGAATTTGCGTCAGAGGATATGGTTAGAGCTCCTCAAGAATTATGACCTCACTATCTTATATCATCCGGGGAAGGCCAATGTAGTGGCCGACGCCTTGAGTCGCAGAGCAGAGAGTTTGGGGAGTTTAGCCTACCTTCCGGTAGCAGAGCGACCATTAGCCCTTGATGTTCAGGGCTTAGAAGGCCATTTGATGAGATTGGGTACATCAGAGCCCCCGCGGGTGTTGGCTTGTGTAGCCTCCAGGTCTTCTCTCTACGATCAGATTAGAGCACGCCAGGTATGATGATTCGCATTTGCTTGTTCTTCAGGATAGGGTCCGTCTTGGTGATGCCAGGGATGTGGTTATTGGTGATGATGGGGTCATGAGGATGCAGGGCCGGATTTGCATGCCCAATGTAGATGGGCTTCGAGATTTGATTCTAGCAGAGGCTCATAATTCGCGGTATTCCATCCATCCGGGTGCCATGAAGATGTATCAGGATTTGAGGCAGCATTATTGGTGGAGGAGAATGAAGAAGGATATTGTGGAGTTTGTGGCTAGGTGTCTCAACTGTCAGCAGGTCAAGTACGAGCACCAGAGACCAGGTGGATTGGTTTAGAGGTTTGATATTCCGGAGTGGAAGTGGGAGCGGATCACCATGTACTTTGTAGTTGGACGCCCACTGACTTTGAGGAGGTTTGATGCTATATGGGTTATTGTGGATCGGCTAACCAAGTCCGCACACTTCATTCCTGTTGGTACTACTTATTATTCAGAGAGGTTGGCTGAGATTTATATCAGGGAGATTGTCAGATTGCATGGGGTTCCAATTTCTATCATTTCCGACAGAGGCACTCAGTTCACATCTCAGTTTTGGAGAGCCGTGCAGAGAGAGTTGGGTACTCAGGTTGAGTTGAGCACAACGTTTCATCCTCAGACCGACGGGCAGTCGGAGCGTACCATCCAGATTTTGGAGGATATGTTGCGTGCTTGTGTGATTGACTTTGGTGGTTCATGGGATCAGTTTCTGCCACTAGCAGAGTTTGCATATAATAACAACTATCAGTTGAGTATTCAGATGGCTCCGTATGAGGCTTTATATGGTAGGAGGTGCATATCTCCGGTTGGTTGGTTTGAGCCGGGCGAGGCTAGGCTATTGGGCACAGACTTGGTTCAGGATTCTTAAGGCAAAGTTGGTTCAGGAGCGGCTTCGCACGGCGCAGTCTAGGCAGAAGAGTTATGCGGATCGGAAGGTCCGAGATGTGTCCTTCATGGTTGGGGATAAGGTGTTGCTGAAGGTGTCTCCCATGAAGGGTGTTATGAGATTCGGGAAGAGAGGGAAGCTGAGTTTCAGGTTCATTGGGCCATTTGAGGTGCTTCAGAGGATTGGGGAGGTGGCTTATAGGCTTGCTATGCCTCCTAGTTTATTGAGTATTCATCCAGTATTCCATGTTTCGATGCTCCGGAAGTATGTGGGTGACCCTTCCCATGTTTTGGACTTCAGCACGGTTCAGCTCGAGGGTGATATGTCATATGAGGTAGAGCCAGTGGCTATTTTGGGTCGACAAGTCAGGAAGCTGAGGTCTAAGGATATAGTTTCAGTGAAGGTTCAGTAGAGAGGGCAGCCGGTGTAGGATGCCACCTGAGTGACCGAGCGGGAGATGCGGGACAAATATCCTCACTTATTTGAGACTCCAGGTATGTTTCTAGACCCGTTCGAGGACGAACGTTTGGTTAAGAGGGGGAGGATGTAACGACCCAGCCGGTCGTTCTGTGAGATTTTACCTCGTTTCCCCCATTTCTGCATTTGTTATATATTGCTAGCCTGNTTCGACATTTTAAAGTAGCCTAATAGTTGAGAAAGTCAACTAAAAGTTGACTTCTTGATAAACGACCTCGAAATACGGATTTTGCTCGGATAGCTTCGTTAGGTGATTTGGGACTTAGGAGTGTGTTCAGAATATTTTTGTGGTGTCCGGTGTAGAATTAGGCTTGAATTGGCGAAAGTTGATTTTTGGTGATTTTCGGTCGGCAGTGGAAAACATGTTATCGGGGTCAGAATTAAATTTCGGAAGTTGGAACAAGTTTGTAATGTCATTTGGATATGTCTGCAAAATTTCTGGTCAATCGGAGGTGTTTTGGTTGGTTTCGGCGTAGTTGGCGAAAATTGGAAGTTTTAAAGTTCATAGGCTTGAATTTGATGTAATTTTGGTGTTTCAAAGGCTCGGCTAAGTTGGAATAATGCTACGGGGTGTGTTGGTATGTTTGGTTGAGGTCCCGAGGGCATCGAGTAGGTTTTGGGTGGTTAACGGGAAGTTTGGAGTGACTTTGGTAAATCTGCAGGTTGCTGTTGCTGGTGTTTTCGCACCTGCGGAAAGGGAGCCGCAGGTGCGGTTCCGCAGGAGCGGACTGGGCTCCGCAGGTGCGAGATTTGGCTAAGTGGGGAGTGGTCCGCAGGTGCGAGGAATTTGTCGCACCTGCGATGTCGCAGGTGCAGAAGGAGTATCGCAGGTGCGGAATTGGGAGACCCCAGGAGAGATAGCAGGTACGGAAGGAGCATCGCACCTGTGAAGCTGCAGGTGCAGCTAGTGGTCCGCAGGAGCGGAAATGACTGGCAGAACAATATATAAAGGCCTCTGCGAAAATTTCTTATTTTTCACCATTTTGCATGCGGGAGGAGTCCTTTGAAGGCGATTTGGAGAGGGAAAACTCAGGATTCTTCAGCAAAGGTAAGTTCTTTGGTTGCTAACATCGTTCCTATGCTATTTT